>PNEQ01103069.1:0-43676 GCA_003012365.1 Medauroidea extradentata
GCATTGTGAGGTGGTGCCCCATCGTGTTGTAGCCACATGCGGTCACGTATCAGCAGCGGTACGTCCTCAAGCAACTCGGGCAGAGTGTATTGCAAGAACCGTAGGTACACGTAGCCATCAAGACGTGCTGGTAACATGTACGGTCCTACTAAGGTATCATTGACTATGCCCGCCCACATGTTGACCGAAAACCTCTCTTTGTGGAATCGCGCAACCCTGGCATGTGGGTTTTCTTCAGCCCACACATGGCTGTTGTGAGCATTGTACACACCATGACGTGTGAAAGACGCTTCGTCTGTAAAGAAAACATACCTGGGAAACTCTGGGTCACGAGCTGTCTGCTGCAAAAACCATGCACACAAACCATGTCTGGGTTGATAGTCACGTGGCAGTAATGCTTGCTCCCTACATGCGCGATAGGGGCGTAGCTGCTGCTCATGCATGACATTCCACACTGTCATGTGTGATGCACCCACCGCATTTGCAATAACACGGGTACTTGTTGACGGTTGATCCTCGACTCGGGCGAGAACTTCCGCTTCAAATCGTGGTGTCCGCATTGTTGCATGAACACCACAGTTCCGGAAATGTGGCAGGAGAGTACCTGTATTTCTAAGACGCTGGACGATTCGTGCAAACATAGTATGTGCTGGGTGCCGTCTGTGTGGAAATATTTCACGATTCATTCGTGCAGCTAACCTGCACTGCACATAGCTTCACCATAAATCAATACCATGTCGGTTAGCTCAGCATGCCAGTACCTTTCCATGTTCACAGTCTCACGGACGTTTGGTTTTGATTGCAACCCAGTTTTTGTGAATAGTATGAAGAACCCACATATCCCGGCACGTCAGAGTGTACCTTGTTGCAGTCTAATGGGTACTCCGGCATGCATTACACGCTAAACGGAAGAGGACGTGGGGAGTGTGCATGTATCAGGGCCAAGCCTCAGACAACTTACTCCTTACAGAGTACAGAACACAAAACCGTCTGTTCATCACGAAGGGAATTATATTGAAAAACCTCAATGGTGACTGGCATACGTAGAATTGTGCGCTCCAATGTTTACCCTTCTTACATTACACGCATACTAATTTGTGTACATTACATTGTTCACTTCATTTGGTTTCGTACTACTACTGTGCAGAATAATTACACGTGTGCAATACATTTCAATATCCCCGCAACATTTACTAACAAATTCGTTCTGCTACACCAGCCATCTATCAGTAACTGTTCGTAGCTCACACAACGTCGCCCATGACGCGTTGTAGGTTTACAAACTAGCGTGGGGTACGCGTTTGTTACTAACTACTGCATCGTTCAGTCACACCACCTGTGTAATACGCGTTGCCTACGTGGCAGTCCCCTAACACTGTCTTGCCCATTTTCTTGTAAATGCTTCACTTTACAGTGTAACAACAAGACGACCTTTTTTGTTCATTGGGGTCTCTTGATACAAATTATAGCATTGCATGTCCATAACGTCTGATGGCACCAACTTCTAAGCCGAAAAGGGGGCGACCCCCCCCCCCATTATTTTGATGAAGATGTAAGTTATTCGAAACACATTTTTCACGGACTGTCGATAAGTGTTAGAAGAACACAGTATCCGGCAAATTATGATTTAATGTTATGTTGTTTACGATTTTGTACGAATAAACTAGATTGAAATTCGTTTTCGAGGGCGTAATGCTCCCTTACGAAGTGTGCTAAGCGAAAAGTCGTCTTAAGTAACTGTACTTTATTTTTGACAAGGAATCACCACACGAAGTTTGTAACATACTTTCATTTACACTCTGTATATGTGTGTGTGTGTTACACAACAACCATAAGTAATTGAATTTATAACAACGAAAAATATGGTTGATTTGTTTGCAGATATAATTATGGTTGTTTTTTAAGAGAACTTACTTACTAACTTAATAAATATTAATGACTCATATTTTACATTTTATTTCGTCGTTGTGGTCTCTCTTAAAATAACTTCAGCAAGAAGTTACTGGAAATCATGTATTTTTGTTTGTTACAATCTTGTTTGTATTTTAAATAAGACACTCGCCATATCACAGCTTCTGTGACAAAAGTTTACTGACATTGGTATGTTTGTTCTCAAGATCTGGCACAAATGACTTTTGTACCATTATATGCGGCGTGCTTCTGAATCATCGAACAAAAATATTTTATTCAAGACTAGTAATAGGTTGGATTTAATTCATCATCTGGAATTTCTAATGTTTTTGTACATTAAAATAGGGAGGGGCGGAGGAAGTTAATTGTT
This sequence comes from Medauroidea extradentata, assembly GCA_003012365.1. Lineage (NCBI taxonomy): Eukaryota > Metazoa > Arthropoda > Insecta > Phasmatodea > Phasmatidae > Medauroidea > Medauroidea extradentata. The sequence continues at coordinate 2,282 of PNEQ01103069.1, forward strand.
TTGTCATAAAAAAGCATTGATTTGCTGCAAACGCCAGCTACGCGATAATGTTAAAAACCACGCGGCGGTAGCTGGGCAGTCTGTCGTGCTTGGTTACAGTTGTAGCACGTACATGTCGCCGGCTGCCACGTGACGTCTCCAGCTCCTGTGTTGGATATGTCGGACACGTGGCCTACCACGTGGTGACGTGCCCGCCCTCCTGACTCCCGGTAACTCGGTTGCCAGTCGTGTAACGCTACTCCGGCAGATACGCACTAGGGAAGATACGACACAAGACTTGCCAAGGGAGGCACGTGCGAGGGGAAACATCAACTTGCGTGCCATGGTGTGTATTCAGGTCTCGTATTCTAGCCTCTTGAGGGTGACGTCCCCCGACATCTGGCTTGACCCCGTCTGCCCAGAGCCTTAATAATCTAACATCAATTCATTTTTATATTAAATACTGCAGAAACAAAAAATTAATCTAACATTTACGCAAAAACTTACATGTATAATATATCTAAAATTTAATAATTAAGTCAGAATCAAACTATATTAATAAAATAATAATTAAGAAACCAGACCTAATAATGGTGTAGTTTTATTTTTAAAGTATAAAAAAATAAAACTACACATAATCCAATGACTATGTGTACTATTTTTAGTAATTCCTCCCTGTACTTCCTCTATTTCCTCATTTAAGAGAAGGCGAAACTATCCACATAATGGTGAATATATGATAATACAGCTTAATATTGATCTTATCCATTAATATTATAACATTAAAAAATAAACCTCAGTACATATAATAATAACTTAATAATAAATAGGTTAACTATTATTAATAATACCAGAGTGTAATTTGACGAACAGTTTTAGTCTATATCAACAGCAAATTTAGCATTAAAGACCATGACTATCCTAATCTGAACTATTTTTCTGGACACACGCCTTCGATGACTTACCAGCATTTGCTTGCAAATGCGCCTGTCTACATTAATGGTTCAGTTTATCACACACCCATATATACGTTTTCTTTCCAACATTTTTTTTAATACTACATCCGAAACCAAGGTTAAGGGCGTCCAAATGGAGAAAAATTTTAATTATATTTGTATGAAATAATGCTAGTTTTGTAGATGTTACTTTGGAGTACATTTTTCTCTCACGAAAAACATTTAGCTCAACAAGTTTTCCCATAATGGCACTTCAAAGTAAAGATTTACACGTTTTTAGTTCTTATAAGTAGCAAAAACCAACGGACATAAATAAATTTAAAAATTCATACTGGAATTACATGTCACGGGCCACTACTTGACTTGATTTAAAATCAATTATATTTTTTTTTGTGTTTTTAAAATCAATAAAATATTTCTAAAATTCAAAACTTCAGACAGTTATGTTAAATACAATACTATTTTGTAAGACAATGTAACTGACAGTATTAAAATTTCGAAATCTACAATTCCCAATTATATTAAATTGTTTACATGCGACTACAAAAAAAAAATAAAATGTTTAACTATTGCCATAAAGAATAATTAACGCCAAGAAAGCACTGCGTGGGAAAAAGATCTGTACTAGTTTTAAATATATTGTAAACAGATGATTTAGCAACAAACTACACCACTTAATCTAGCAGCAAACCCATTTAACATTAAATTATATAAAACCATTTCGTAACAAGCAGAAATGCCTTTAGTAACACAGCAGTTGTTTTGAAAATATATTATTACAATTTATGACAAAAAGAGAGAGTGATATATTTTTGTCAGCGCTTAACACCGAGGTCTTTAGCGCAGGTGAGAGGTGACATGATATGAGTATTGGGCAGCGCCGGAATGAATAGGCGGGTAAAACGGAAGATCCCCGAGAAATCCCGCTGACCAGCGGTATTGTCCGGCACGATTCCCAATTACGGAAATCCGGGGACCGGCCCCGCTTGGTATCTAACCCGAAGGCGATCCGCCTTCGTGGGAGGCGAGAGGTCTGACCACTAGGCCACCGTGGTCCCTATAACAAAAAAAAAAAAAAACGAACATGTTCAGCAAAATAAATATGAAACAACCGCGTAAAAGAAAACAGCCTATATATACACTATTATTCAGGTGGCTAGTCAGATTAAAGCTTTGTTACTTTACGATACGGGGAGGGGAATAAACCGTAATTTTCATGTCGGCCTGTGTGCTGTAGTTATCAGCATTGATGTCTCTCTACTGGAGGTCTGTGTTCAATACCTGAATTTAAATCCCGTGAAATGTTTGGTGTGGTTGATGCACCGAATGAATGGAAAATATGTGCAATAAATTGCTCTTTTAGTTAGTGTTTCACATATTTTTGTATTTATTAATAAATTATATGTATTCTGGAACGACGTAGTACTGAAGTGATGTTTGCCCATGATATTTCCGTCAATAAATTTTCCACATTTGAGAATCATTCAATCGAATTAAGGAATACTCGCTGTTAGAAGAGAGCGCTATAATTGTATTGTGTAGCTCCTGCCTGATGGGATATGTAGATACGTGAAGTAGGTTATTATTAGCAGTAAAGCAGGACTTGTCTGTAAGGTGAAAGATTCAAGTTGTGCCGGCCATTGTAGAACAGAAGAAGTTAAGTCGCCTAGAGATGATTTGAGTGCCTACGCCGAACTTCAGAACTATAGAACATAATAAATAAGTAGGTACATAAGCGACAAGACATGATTTTAATCGTACTAGTTTTCTCTTTGGATTGGCGTGGTGTCGGAGTTCACAGAAGTTTGGTTACACTGAAGTTCAGTAGGCTCTGCTTTATAACATGTGAGTAAAATCGACACGTAAATAACGTCACATTTACCATTTATAAATATGTAATTGAGATACCAAAAAATTATAGCATTTCTTGAATCGGTTTATTAGGCTTAAACTAATGTCTCAATTTGTTTACTTTCATGTACGCCCCGAGAGCTGGTACAATGAGAAGTGCTAAAAAACATCATTATGGAGGTTTCATTAGAGTTCGTTATTATCTCGTGCTGAGCTTCGAATCGTCATGTTTACCATTTCTAAATATGTAACCAATATACAAACTAATGACAGTGTCTCGAGAACCACAAGTAGTTATGTTACTCCAATTCACGCGGCATTGTTTATATTCCTGTACGCCCGGAGACGATAACAACAACGAAAAAGCTTACATTGTCGCTTCTGTGTTGATACTTATTTATTCTGTAACCATAGTGTGTTGTGTGAAGGCATGGCGCTAATAAATATTTTAGTGTTTTGACTCCGAGGACTCTAGTTGACATTTCTTTTTAGAAATTATACTGCTTAGAGGCGTTCTGTCATAATCGCAAGGTTGGTAGCTTCTCACTAACAATCTTACAACAGAGTTCTTGAGCCAGCGGGCCATATTTTCTCAGTCTCTAGCACGGCCGTAGAAGGACAGGTCTGGACACTCGCCTTGTTGTTTGGCTGTAGTTCACCAAGTTACCGAGAATATTGTGTTTTGTTGGCGCTGATGTTACGGCGGTCGGAATAAACTCCGCCCACTCTGCTTCTCCTTAAAGTTGTTCTAGTTTTCCTTGAAAACAATAGAATATTTCCTTAGGAATTTCCATTTTTACCCTTAGAACTTACGTGTTTCCTTACGAACTCAGAAACATTTTTGCTTACATAATGTCTTAATGCTAAGAACGGATTGTCTATTCAGAGCAGCTGAGTGACCAACTTTTTCATCAGTGCGATTGACGCTGGTTCTAAATTTATACCATTTATTTCATTTACTATCTCCCAGCTTTCTTGAGTTCAATAGATTTTCATCGATTTGTAGTTTTCCTCCGAGATTCCGCCCATTATCCGTCACTTTGATATGTCTAACAATCGCTAAATACTTTTGAACGAGGATTAAGATGTGGAACACTATTAACTAGCAATATTAAAAAAAACTTTAGTAATAAATAAAAAATAATTTTAGGTATTTTATATTTTTTGTTTATGGATAGAGTGAATATTATACATTACTAGTTCAAAATTTAGTGGGAAAGGGAGCTTAACAAATTTGCGCAGTTGTTGAATACATTATTTAAGTTCATGGTTTAAAGTGAAGCAGTAATATTTCCAAATTAAATATTTAGCGGATAAAAGAAGGTTTTGTGAACTACTTCGATCGTTTTTAAGGAATCTGCTGTCCTCGCTTAGTTATTAAGTCAATTTAATGCTACTGAAAATGAGAACTAGTTAATTAGATAAATTGCTACTTTTTTGATGTAATCATTATAATTATTCTAGAAAATTTTAATGTGTTGAATGTCTGAAGGAATTTGGAAAACGTCCGTACCCATGGTAACTGGACGTTAATGCTTCAAATAAATCAATAGCAAATAAATTAATACTAATAACATAAAATATTAATGTCCCCAAAATATAACTCTTTATGTAAAATGGCTGTTGAGAACCAGTCACAAAGAGAAGCATGAAAAAAAAAGGTCGTTCAGTCGCTTAGATAGCAGCCTTTCTTTGGCTTTATGGAACATTAAGGAAAAAGAAAATAATGATTTTTTCCCCAAAAGATAAAGCCTAGGTGAATGCGGTGTATATCTGAAAATAGTTTTTGATTTGGTTAGCTAATCTGTTTTAAAGAAACCTTTTCTAAGATTCCAATTAACGTCTGCGTATAACTGTTAATCTTTATTATACTTACCTGTTTCCATGGAATTATTTCTTAGTTTCGTATCAAATTCTATATCTCTATAAATGTAAAAAAGAACACTGACTGACTGACTGACAGATCAAACTGCAGCTCTAACCACTGGACCTAGAATCGTGAAAAATATTGTGGGTGTTCCCTTCAGGTTGTAGGCGAGCACTAAGAAGAAATTTTTCGGAATTCGACCTCTAAGGGAGTGAAAAAGGGAGAAGTGTATTTCCGAAGGAACGTCGATAGAGCTCGAACCCGACGGCCTATCATCGTTATTTTTACTTTAATAGGACACTCGTAAAAATACATATTAGCCAAGTTAAGAATTTTTCGAAATTTAACATTTAAGTGGGTGAAAAGACCTTAAATGTGTTTCTGATTATCTATCGATATCTATCGAATCCTTCGGTATAAAGTGTTGGTATTCACTTTAAAATATTGCTTACGTAATTACTCATGGAGCAGTTTTAGGATTTTTTAAAATTCGACCCCCAAGCAGTAAAAAGGGGCAAAATGTGTTTTTTTATGAATCGTTTATATCTTTGAAACTCAATTCGCTATCGTCGTGATTTTTACTTTAATTGATTACGTATACAAATGTTTATGACAAGACTCCAAGACGTTTCTAAATTCTTTCATTAAGGGGGTAAAATACATGAAATGTGTTTTCGATAATCCCACCATATCTACCGAACTAATCGAGATATTGAAGTGCTCTTTGTTTAAAATTGATTCTTTTAGAAATATCCCAAGTACCATTAAAATATATTTAACGTATTCGACCCTAAAGAGGTTAAAAAAGGGGTAAAATGCGTTTCCGATTCACAATCTATATTTATCGATCCCATTGATTTTATACAGGTACGTGATTTTTGTTTAAGATTGATTCTTACTCAAATACCTAAAAAGTAATTTCAGGAATTTTCGAAATTCCCCACCTAAGGAGGTGAAAAGGGGTGAATCATGTTGAAAAGTGCAATTATTCGTCGGTATATCTTGAACCTAGCGGGCTATTGTCGTGTTTTTCACGTTCAAGAGACACCAGTAAAGTAGTCTAAAACGTTATTTAAGGGTTTTTCGAAATTCACTCTCTTAGGTGGTGAACAGACCTGTAATGTGTTTTAGATAAATCCTCGATACATATATGTATCGAACCCGTCGAGAAATACAGTTAATTTTTGCTTCAGGATGATGATTAGAGAATTGGTCGCAAAACACTTTTAAGATATTTTGAAATTCGAACTCTCGGTACTGTGCAGCGGTCATATGTGTTTTTTTTTTTATAATTAATCGATTTTGATTTGACTGAACGGGCTAGCGTCGTGAGTTGCACTTCAATGGGATATTTATACAAATGTCTGAGATGTGAATTTAAAATATTTTGAAAATCGACACCCTAAATGGTGAAAAATAACATTTGTTTTCCATCTAACCTGTAGAGATATTGAGGTGTTGTTCTAGGTCCAGTGGTTAGTATACACACACACACATATATATATATATATGACATGACTTGAAGACGTTTCGAAATTCTTTAATTAAGGGGGTAAAAATATGTGAAATGTGTTTTCGATTATTCATCTATATCTATCGAACCAATCGATATATCGAAATGCTCTTTGCTTTAGATTGATGCTTTTGTAAATTTCCCATAAATTACCATTAAATATATTATCCGAATTCGGCCCCAAAGAGGTTAAAAAAGGGTAAAATATACTTTCGATTCACAATCGATATGTATTGATTTCATTGATATTTATATAGCGACGTGATTTTTGTTTTAAGATTGATTCTTACTCAAATACCTGAAAAGCAATTTCACGAATTTTCGAAATTCCCTACCTAAGGATGTGAAAAAAGTGTGAAAAATTATGAAATGTGTTTTTAATTAATCGTCTATACCTACATCTTGAACCCAACGGGCTATTGTCGTGTTCTTCACGTCCAAGAGACACCAGTTAAGTATTCTAAAGATGATTAAAGGGTTTTTCGATTTTCACTCTCTTAGGAGGTGAAAAGACCTGTAATGTGTCTTAGATAAATCCTCGATATCTATCGAACCCATCGACATGTACAGTTAATTTTTTTATTTCAGGATGATTATTACAAAAATAATCGCAAAAAAGTTTTAGATTTTTCGAAATTCGAACTTTCAGTACTATGCATGGGTCATTCGTGTTTTTTAATATATGATTGATTTTGATTCGACTGAACGGGCTCTCGTCATGATTGGCACTTCAATGGGATAGTGATACAAATGTGTATCATGTGAAATTTAAAATATTTCGAAATCCTACACCCAAAAGGGTGAAAAAGCGCAAAATTTGTTTTCCATCAACCCATGATATCCATCTAACCTGTAGAGATATTGTGATGTTCGCGTCAGAGTGATGCTTACATAAGTATTTAAAAAATTATACGTAATGTTTTTTACTTTATGGGATAACTTGTTTAATAATAAATAAATAAAACTAAGTTTGTGAACTTTCAAAGCAGACGATCCGAAAGCAAGTACGACCAGCGAGAAATAAATTATCAAGACGTGGTATTGTGTAATCTCTATTAGACCTGGACATGAATAATTTCTTTTTTAAGTTAAAATTGTTTTCATGAATTATTTCGACGTTACGTGACGCAGTTGTTTGTAGCTCAGGTCTACATTCCGTGAGATTGTGGGCTCGAATTCCGTTAAAAGCTGCGTGCGAACGTTCGATTCTGACACACAAAAACTGCAAAGCAGATCGAATTAGTGTAAATTTGCATGTAAAATGGGTAAAATGGATTATGCAGCTCACTTTCCACTTTTGTCCCTCGACAACACCAGCTCACATAATATATTATCTTACTAATCCCAAGGTTGGGGCACCAAATTCGTTTCCGCGAAACCTTTTCCCACCAAATCTTTCTAATGACATTAAACTTCAAGTAAATATTTGAAAATATGTAATAAAGGACACCGTCACCAATGGTTATGCACAGGATAAATCAGAAGTTTTTCTTTCGATTTACATCTAACTTTTAAGAGTCTATAACTACCCCACAACGTCAACTTTGCGGTGATAAAAATAAGGCCCAGGCGAAGTCGCTGTTAGTGACAGGGACAAACTTGAGACCTATTTTCGCATGGACAGCTATAGCTATTTGTTATGCTGCAGAGTTAGCTCAACTTGCAGCTTTGTCATTCCAACACTTGATGACTGAGTTGCCAATCTGGTGTACAAAGAGGTTTTTTCAATTAAAGTAAATACTATCAGTTATGAATAATACTCGCGAGCAAAGCCGCGGAGGACTGTTTGTCTATATATAAAAGAGAACACTGACTGACACACATATCAAACTGCAGCCCAAACCACTGAACCTAGAATAGTGAAAAATTTTGTGTGGGTTTCCTTCAGGTCGTAGGCGAACACTAAGAAGGATTTTTTGAAATTCGAACTGTAAGGAGATGAAAATGGGTGAAATGTGTTTCCGAAGAAACGTCGATAGAGCTCGAACCCGACTGCCAAACGTCGTGACTTTTACTTAAATGGGTGTATCATTTAAAAATACATTAGCCAATTTAATGTTTTTTTTTAATTTAACCATTAATGGGGTGAAAATACCTTAAATGTGTTTCCTATTAACTATCGATATCTATAGAATCCTTCGGGATAGAGATTTGGTATTCACTTCAAAATGTTGTTTACGTAAATTTTCAAAAAGAAACTTCCGGATTTATTGAAATTAGACCCCCAAGTAGTAAAAAGGGCAAAATGTGTTATTTATGAATAGTCTATATCACTGAAACACAATTGACTATTGTCGTGATTTTTACTTCAATTGGTTATGTATACAAATGTCTATGACAGGACTCCAAGACGTTTCGAAATTCTTTTACTAAGGGGTTGATAATACGTGAAATGTGTTTTCGATTATTCCTCCATATCTATCGAACCAGTCGAGATATCGAAGTGCTCTTTGATTTAGATTGATGCTTTTGTAAATATTCCAAATACCATTAAAATGTATTTTTCGTATTCGGCCCCAAAGAGATTCAAAAAGTTGTGAAGTGTATTTTCGATTCTCTATCGGTATATATCGATACCATTCATTTTTATATAGCGACGTTATTTTTGTTTAAGATTCATGGTTACTCAAATGCCCTGAAAGTAATTTCACGAATTTTTGGAATCCCTTACCTAAGGAGATGAAAAGGGGTAAAAAGTGATTAAATGTGTTTTTATTTAATCGTCGATATATCTTGAACCCAAGGAGCTATCGCCATGTTTTTCACGTCCAAGAGAACCAATTAAGTAGTATAACATGTAATACAAGGGTATTTCGAAATTTAGTCTCTAAGAAGGTGAAAAAACATGGAATGAGTAGATTTTCGATATATATCAAACCCACCGAGATATTTAGTTCATTTTTGCTTTAGGGGGATAATTACGTAAATGGCCGTAAAAAGATTTTTAGATTTTTCAAAATTCGAACTCTCAGTACTGTACAGGAGTGATATTTGATTTGTAGTGAATTATCGATTTTGCTTCGACTGAAAGGACTACCGTCGTGATTTTTACAACTTGGATATCTGTACAAATATTTAAGATTTGCAATTAAGATTTTTTCGAATTTCGTTTAAAGGGGTGAAAAGGCATAACATTTTTTTTTTCACCCAATGATACTTACCATAACCAATAGAGATATTGAGGTGTTGTTCGCGTCAGAATGATGCTTTCGTAAGTACCTAAAAAAGTAATGCAAGTTATAATTTTATTAGACAACTTAATTACTGAGAAGAAAACATAGTTTTTAAACTTTGAAAGCAGACGGTCCGAAAGGAAGTACGACTAGTGAGAAATAAATTATACAGGAGTTTTGGTAATTCAACTACCTATCTTGTATACAAAGATGTTTTTCAATTAAAGTAAATATTATCTGTTATGAGTAATACACGCGAGCAAAGCCGCGTGTGACTTATCAAAACACATAATTCACTTTGAACAACGAGGAAACGTAAATTAATAGCATGCTTTCAAAACATTCCTGCTGATAACTATGCTGATACAACCCACCGCAATAGATGGCTCAGACAGCAAAACCACAATCGTTCGGTTCAGATTCTCTTTGTGGGCCTACGTGGCGTAAAACTAGGCGAGTTAATATCTAGTTGTTAATGTGGCGGAAGGCGCTGTTTAAATTTCTTTTGTTAGCTGTGAACGTAAAGACTACAACTCTAATATGATTGTCAATACATTAGTTCGGTAACTCTTTAACAGCAAAGGAAATAAGTTTGCGTCTCTCAGTTTTACGCACGAATTAATTTTAATAGGGCTGAACCAGCCCTCGCGTTTCACTGTAAAATAAAAAGTAATTTCTGTCTTTGAATGTACTAAAATTGATAACAGAGAACGTCTCCAACATGTTAAACGGGAAATAATCCCGTAGAAATATGTGTATGGGAGTTGCAACTATTTGTAAACAATCACTGAGGACGTTTTATACTTTTATAATATTTACTTTAAATGAAAAACATGTTTGTATACCAGATAGGTTGTTCAGTTATCAAGTGTTAGGATGACAAATCTGCTAGTTGAGTTAACTCTACAGCAAGATAAGTAGGTATAGCTGTTCACGCGAAGTCCAGTCTTAAGTTTGTACCTGCCACTAACAGCGACTTCGCCTGGCCTTATTTATAGCCGTGCCTATTTGCGTTGTGGGGTAATTACATGCTATTAAATGTATTAGGGTAATCGAATGGAATACGTAGTTGACGTGGTTATCAGACTGATTTCTCCCGAGCTACAAACAACTGCGCCACATAACGTCGAAGTAATTCATGAAAATTAATTAATAAATTAAATATTATTTTCCTGAGCTCACAGAGGTTGTACATCAACACGCCTCAGTAGAACTGTAAAATGAAACTCCTGTATAAAGTTTACAAACTAAGTTTTCTTCTCAATAATTAATCAATCTTATAAAATAATTAACTTGCACTACTTTTTTAGGTACTACGTAAGCATCTAACTAACACGAACAACATTTCAATATCTCTATTGGTTATGGTAAGTATCATCGGTTGACAAGAAACAAATGTTATGCCTTTTCATCCCTTTAAGTGTCGAAATTCGAAAAATTTGCTTGCTGTGGAAATGGTGGTACGATATATTCACTACATTTTGACGAAAGTAGTGTGAAATTGAAACTATGGATACGACATTCCAGTTAGATTTAAAATGTAGATTTTAAATTACAGATAGATTAGTAGAATCTGTAATAATTAATTAGTGAAATATACTTGGTAACTGAATCTGTTACCTAAGTATGCAGTTTTCTCACTTATTTATCAGTCAACACTAACAAACAACAAATTCGCCCAGTGAAGAATCTTGCAACTTAATGAAACTGTGAAAATTTCACGATTATAATTTAGATTATATGGTATTTTATCCTACTGTATAATATAATTAGCTTGCGAAAGGCCCATGTTGACTTCTACTGGAATTTACTCCTTTAGGCCATCACATATATTGTAAAAACTTACCAAATACAATAGGTAGACTTTATTGGATAACGTTTACTACGGATAGAAATATAATTCTAGTTGTGTGCGGTAATTAGTGAGGATTCACATCCAAACGCAAAGAAGTGGCACACATATGGTACAAAGCATTATTTGGCATGTCGTATAGGCCGCTTTTCATAGAAACTTCAATATCCCCATTATTTCTCTTGACTTAATGCAGATGTTCTTATAGCACTTAATACGTTCCCAATCACTTTCCTTCTAAGAATTCACTTCTTCTGGCCGGATAGAATGGGTGGAAGGGGAGAAACCTTTTGTTTTCCTTCTGCTACAGAAGTGCCACCAATCTTTCTGGAACGGGAAAGTTTTCTACTGACAGGAGAACCGAAATTCGTCCATCCCCCATCTTCCATCCGTTGCCACTTCCGTCCCGAAGAGTACCTCCCTCCCTCTCTTCATATTGAAAATGCTATCTGAATGATATTATGATTCCCCTCTCCTTGCTTGCGTTGTTTTCAAGCCTTTTTCATTACCTAGCGTCCCTCCTACCTTATCGTTCAGTCGGCTATTGTTTTCCCGGCGTGAAAAGTATTTTAATTCTCTCCATCTATTGTTCCCTTTCGGTTCGCTCCGCTTCCGTTCGGAGGAGAGCTCGGTGATTGAGTCTCGCACCTCCTGTGTCTGGTCGCTGGATCGTGGGTATTTGCACCTCTGTGATGATGGCACGCCTGCTTTCCTTGCTGCCGCCACGCGAAGATTGCACCAGGGAAAAAAACTGGTAGCGATTGAATTTTATTCGTTGATTCGGTGCGTTTGATTTACTTGTGCATGTTTTTATAGTTTCTCTCCTTCATTCAGCCCGAATTTGGACACTGCATTCGTTAATGGTGAAAATAACACATAAGAGAATCGTGCAGCGAGGAATACTCTGTTGCTTCGACAAAGTGAATATTCTGACTGAAGAACTTGGCTTTATATAACAGTTAATAAAGACTCCTTAGGTAACATACCTTCTTATAGGTGAATCGGGAAAGGTGGAACAGCTTTAAATCAGCATAAACATCTATAAAGACTACTATATTTTATAAATGCTTTATTATCCGGGATATGTCATCATTTTCTTAAATACCGTTAAGGTAAGGACAAAGCCAATTAATTTTTATAAACAGTCGAGTTACGGTTTCCGGAATACTAACGAGAACGATATGTAATCTTTTCCACCAATTTTGTAAAATATTTTTATCTCGACAAGTGAAAATGAGTAACAAATACCACGTAGTTGTAGTTTTTGTAGCATAAGAATCGGTCAGAAGAACCATATTTTGTTTTGAATGCTATAATTAGTAAAATGACTAACTTTAGAATAGTACACGAATACGAATATTTCTGTTTACTTCTTAATAAATATCTTGAGGAATAATATAAAACGAGATTTTTTCTAAATATCACACGACATATTCCAAAATATCAAGGGGGGAAGTTATGAATAAGATTCCTATATATTCCTAAATAGTTGGGCAAATTCAACCAGATGTGCATGCCGTTTATATATATATATATATATATATATATATATATATATATATATTAGTTTTAGAGATCCCATGCCCGTATGGGTACCATTTTCTTGACAAATCTAGTATATTAATTTTGAGTGAGTGAACCCGTTCTTTGAAGCTCGTAGGTATATTTCCTTAGGCACCTGTCGTACTCCATATATCTTCGTAGTTCTAAAAATTTAGTATTTAGTTAGCAAATTGTTGAGGTGTAAGATCTGTCAGGGCGTCCTCTGTCCTTTCTCTCCTGAATACAAGTTCAAGGTGGCATCCAGCCAACACGTCGCCATCGAGGGAGCCTAGCTGATGCCTTGGGAGGCGAATTTCGGATGCATTGGCTGGCCGGTTGTTTTAGGGTAATGTGTGTGTCGAGCGAAAGGGGTTGATGCGAGAGCAGAGCAAGGGTGTAGCAGGGGAGGGGTGCTTGCTCGGTTTGACGGGGCACATGATTGATGGCAGCTCCTGAAGGGTCGCCCCTTCCAGAAGATAGGGGGAGGGGGTGTGAAGGGCGATGTGAGACACAGCCACCAGACCTCCTCGCAAGAACTCCGGAGGCTGCGTGAGGCCACAAAACACACGTGGGTCGGCCGACAACTCCTGGTAGAAATTATGCTGCTCTACATTATACAATAATTTAGCTATATTTTTTTTGTTACAGCCACTTTCAAACAATTCAGTAACATCAATTCTTCGTAAATAATTCTACAGAACGCTGTGATTACCTTTCTTACGTATATTGTGTGACGTGGCTTAAGAGTGAATGTTTCTCTCATAACGCACACCAAAACCTACTCGCAATACTTAAAATTTTTATTGGCTACGTGATGTTAAGTCTGTGGACGTTCATAGCTATTTGACACATTTTCCTGTGATTTAGAAACTTTTAGTAGGGATAATGGAGACTGAACAATAAAGAAATGGCGTACGATGAAACAAAAAAATCATTATGGTTATTGCCAGGTAGTTAAACATCGCCTGGAACTGTGAACTTGAGTCAGTGCATTTATACAAATCAGATAGGCCTACTAGCCTCCGTTTTCCTGTCAACAAGATAACACAATGCTAACACAACGTGATCAATTGCATCAGACGGTAGAGACAATTGTATTTCTTTGGACGCTTTTTCACTTGCATTTTCCTCGTGTACATCTATTACATTAAGCTTGTCTGTTTGAGCTCGTGGATTCACGGATTGTGGTGTTTCGTCACGATATTCATCTGCAACAAAAGAAACACCGAGACACGACAGCGTTCAAATTAATGATAAATCCAAAATAGCACACGTACAAATATGACATATTTATACGAAACCATGCTCGTTAAATTAATCATGTGTTGTGGCATTACTGTCACTGATATACATTAATATATAATTAAATGACACGTTGGCATTAAGTTGTTTCGTAACCTTTATGATGTATATAATAATAATACAATTCGTATTTTATAATATTTTTCCAGACAGTCTTTCGTTAATAATTATTACAACGTCTTGTAAGTATGCGACTGTGTCTGTACCACAAGCATGTTTGAATGTCTGTTCATTTAATATGACATGTAGTATGTGTCTGTGTGTGTATATATATATATATATATATATATATATATATATATATATACACACAGACACATACTACATGTCATATTAAATATATATACATACAAAACGTATTGCATAACACTTACACATCTTTATTGGAGTCAGTTTGCTTTAGCCTCAGAAGAACCGAAATATAAGGTATTTGGAATCATGTGCTTTCTGCGGGATAACCATAGAAAAGGGACGACAACGTACATCACTGGTTAGAAAAATAAACACATTTTTTATTTTATAAACATATTTAATATTTATAATATTTATGTGTGGATGATTAGTTTATACTGAAAGACAGGCCGTTATAAACAACTCTAAATAAGTACACTCTAAAACATTCCGAATAATTTTAGAGTGTGAGTCAATAAATATTCACTCTTACCTGTGTAATTCACTTATTTAGTTTCGTGAATATGATTATCTGGGAATCAGTTGAAAACTGCTGGCAATTGGCTAAAAATTCCTTAATTTTTCTTTACCTCACAAAAAGAGCAGCCTAAATAATTTTAAATTACATCAGTTGCTCGTTGTTGATTGGTATATTTCAGTAATTCCGCCGGAGCGAATTCCACAAGATTGTAGGAAATGTTCACTAATGTCTACCGAAAAGGTTTAGTTACTTATTCACATACGTTTCAAAACGGATACGAACACGTTTAATTGAACCTTAATAACCGACTCATGGAACGAATGATCCACTTAAAGAGGCAAAATAATAATAATAATAATTTATTTATTTATTTATTTATTTATTATGTTTAAAGTGCCATCCAACAGTCTTGCGACCAATAACAGGATGACACTAAACAAATAACAGATACAAATACAGAAACACAGGATAAACAAATAACAAAGGACATACAAATGAATACAGACATACAAAACAAAGGACTAGACACAACACACACTGACAGGACAAAATGCAGCAAAACATTTAAAAAAGAGACAATCAGAAATGAGACACTTAAACAACCTTATTTAAAGTCCCAGAATACAATTTTTCTTTCCTTAAAAGGATCAAATTTACAAATATCATTAAAATTGAATATACATCTGGTAATTAAGTTTTTATTTTTAGATAATGCGTAAAAAAGATTAAAGTTTCTACTAATACGGTTAGGCACCTTTAAACCTGTATTGTTTATAATAGTTTGACAATCAAAATAATATAGAAAGGAGTTAATAAAAAATAGAGCATCATTAACTATCCTACGAGCATGTAAAGTGGTTGTCTTAAAATCAGTAAGTATATCCTCGTAACTAAAAGGCATTAACGGTTGAGAGAATCTCATGTAAATAGTTTTAAATAATTTGTATTGTACTGACTCAATACGATTCGAGTCCGTAATGGTAATTCTATTCCAAATAACAGAGCAGTATTCTAGCTTGGATCTAATCAAAGCATAGTAAAGGCTAATTAAGGAATCCGGAGAAGAAGCATTATAGGTCAGGAATTTTATTAACCCTAGTGTACGATGAGCATTGGAGATTAAATTATCAACATGTGAATGAAAATAAAGTTTACTATCTAATAATATTTCAAGATCATAATCATAATAATAATAATAATAATAATAATAATAATAATAATAATAATAAGATATCGAGTAGACGAAAATATGGGGTCGAGAAAAAGACAGGCTTGTGTCAAACATATCTGTCAAAACCACGTGACCTGTAAAAAAGTAATTATTATTATTTGAACGATTTACGTGCCCACGAACAACACAAGGTCTTGCAACATGAATACGAGGGGAAATAATTGAAACGGGTTTTTTTAAGGGCAAAACCAAATTAGTGGGAAACAAGAAAACACTTCCTAGACATTTTAATATTGGATTTACTTGTAATTTGGACAATATTGTGAAATAATGCGTTTGATCTTCATATGATCCATGTTGGGAAAAATGTATTTGATATTTATTCTCGGAAAAATGGACAAATTAACATTGCGTGCATATACCCTTAAAAAAAACTAATTTTAGGAATGTAATATGATCATAGAAATGCTTGCAATTCAAGTTATCTACTACATACATACATTTATATGCCTTTAAAGGAAATATTAAACACTTATATCAAATATTCAATACAATAAATAATAAGTGTGTACTAAAATAAATATAAATATGTGTAAGCATTATTTCTGTGACCTTCTTAATCGCCTTGCACTTCACAATCACTATCGAAATACAAATTATATATTTTATACATGTATGTATATGATTTTAAGGGAAACAGGAACAATTACAAAAATAATCATTAAAATAAATCTGTCTGTGTCAATATCTGCGACCCTCTAAATCTTCTTCCCATTCACAATCACTATCGAAATACTATTTATATACTATACATACTTGTGTATAACTTTAAAGAAACCAGGAACAATTCAAATATTGTCATTACACTTATTCAGTCGGTGTATATTAATAATGGTCAATATTACTCTTTCCACCATCTTAATCGTCTTCCCCTTGATAATCACTATCAGGTAACGGATCTGCAGTGGATGGCCAAGCAAATATTTCCTCGTAATACTAATGGTACTCATGGGGGATATAGTCTAATAATTTATTTAAATCATCCTGTTTGGCCTTTTTTTATGGAAACTTTGCCTATTGGGTATACTAATTTCACAGGAGCATTCACTGGACCTAAAGTCTTAGCCATGAAAAATGTATGGGATTCAATACCATTAACAGATGTATATGCTTTAATATATCCTTTCTTATCATTTTCATACACAAAATGAAACAATTTATGGATGGTTAAATGAACATTCTCTTCCTTCCAGACATTTCTACCTCTCGTTTCAGCAGATATGCAAGACTTCTTGTAATAGGTAGACAACTGTTCAACCTTTTGAAATCGTCCACTATCAGTTAAGTAAAGACAAAATCTGGAGAGGGTATGATTCTTATTTTGACCGCTGCAGTTGTCGCTCAATAATCTTAATGTTTTGTACTTTGAAGATACAATAGAGAGAAAATCGTTTAAGAATGAATACACCTCATTGGGTCCTTTATGTCCTGAGCCTTCATGATATAGTGAAATTTTACTCCTGCCAGTCATGTATTGAAAATACGTTCACAAAAACTTGCCTACAGTAATATAACTGTTGAATCAGAACTCTTGGAAGGCTGGTGGTTTTCATATAGTCAAATGCCAGACATAATACATCTTTTTCATTTATACCTTCTTGTGACCTTTCAAACTTCAGAGTATTGTAAAATTTCTTACTTAAACGTCTATGAACTAATAATTCAGCTACCACGGTTCTTTTTGCCACGTCGTTTAAATGTGGCGATTTGATCTTTAAACGTAACTGCTCACACGTACATCATGTGTCGACATGTGGTCGACCAAACGTGTAGTTAAAATTTTCTCTAAAATGTTTCCAGTTAAATGATTGACTTACATTTTTATCTGTACATTTTTCACAAAATTGTTTCCACATTGCTTTTATTCTCAAGTCTGCACTCAGATAGTACATTTGTTTACCTGCATAGTGTGATACTTAGAGTGGAAATTATCTGATATGTTCACTTACACGATCATGGACTTCTTGTGAATGCTCGTGACTTATATTTTTACCTCTTTTGTCTTCTGGAGTCTTTCCCAATATTTTTAACTCACGTACTCTGCGTAACCTTTTTTCACTAACATTTAGTACAGATATTAAAGCATGCAAGCATACCTGATGTCTTGTGGTTCCTGACAACGCATGATACACAAATGAAAGTGAAACTCTCGGTGATTCTTTTCCTTGTTGGTCCGGTCGTCTTCTTTTAACTTCATTGACATCTATCAGTCCCTGAAAGTAGATATCCTGCTCGTCCTTAGTTTTGATGTTGTAGAATTTTGTAAAAATATCAATACAGTTGTCTTCGCCAAGATTAAGTAAGCATTGTTCTTTGCAACTGAAACAAAAACTATACATTGTAACTTTCAATAAATATTTGTTACGTTATAAGTCCTGTCAGTTTATTTAATTTTGTTAAGGCACCGTATATCGTTGAAAGTATGTTTTGAATGGTATTTTACAGTATTCTAAACCTTTATATACATATTACTTATTTTAGTTAAGTCTATGTAGTTCTATAACGTAAGCTTATCACACAATATTTAACCTCACCTGCAAGTGGATCCAGGATGTTTGGGTGTAACTTCATTTCATTTGTAGTTTATATAGGATTGTGCTGTTCTATGTGCTTCTTTGATCTTCTTACGCTTATACGAAGCAGGATCACTTAATTTGCTCTTGCGAGGACTAGGAATACGTTCGTTTTCCATTATTGCATGGCAATTAAACTACTAATAATCACTCAATACAGCAATAAACTGTTATTGTATAATATAGATTGTGTTTTGTTTTTTAGAGGTTATGTTTTGTTTCCTTCATGCAACTGAAAATCCATAGAGATCAGATGTGTATTTCTGTGATCACTCAAGTCAATTGTAAATTTTATTGAACAGGCGTATGTGACACGCCCGCCCTTTCAAACCAATCCAAAATATTTAGAACTGGTTTTCACATACAAAGATCAGTTGCACAGATGTCCTTTCAACAGTAATAGATGCCTCTATCCATAAGGAACACAATTTGACATAAAAGTAAAAATAGCCAAAAATGTTTATTACACCCTTTCAAGAAACACCGATTAAATTAGGAGTCGCCCACGGCCTGTTTAAGTAATAACCCCAGCATTCACCTGGAACACGGCCGTAGAAGAACATGTCTGGACACTCGCCTGGAAACTTGACCCCCTTGTTGTTTGGCTGCAGTTCACCAAGTTTCCGAGAGTGTTGTGCGTCTTTCGCGCTGCAGTCAGGGTGGTCGGGCTCAAGCTCCGCCCACTCCCCTCCCACTTTTTCCATTCTTTACATTATAAAGATAAACAATTTATCAAAACGTATTTTTTATCATTTTATGAAATACTTCCTTCTCTCACAATTCTAAAACATGGCTCCCGCAATCTTTATTTACTTTATAATGTAAACACTGGAAAAATTGGGCGGAGTTTGAGCCCGACCGCCCTGACTGCAGTGCCAAAGACGTACAACACTCTCGGTAACTTGGTGAACTGCAGCCAAACAACAATGGGGTCAAGCAAAATATATTGGTAGATATGCTAGTGTCCAGACCTGTTCTTCTACGACCCTTGCCTAGAGTAATTTCGAAAAGCCTTCAAGGCCATGCTTTATTTTTTCTACTGTTTTGGCGATAATTACTTTTTTTTTAAACTTAAACAAGAGCAGATATAAAAATCTGTCAGGCAGTTTTGCATTAAATGGTTATCGTCGTGATAGTTAATTTTTTAAAAGCAGGAAATTATACTATTTCAACTAGAAAATCAATTGAGCAGAATTTGGTTAGTTGTATAATTAGCTGAAACCATATTATTTATTGCCTTGAAAAAATCCACCAACATGTAGAAGACGAATTTAAACAAAACTGCCAGACAGATTTTTTATTATCTGCTCTCGTTGAGGCGTAAAAAAATAATATCGCTAAAAAGTATAAACTAGAGAGCATGGCCTTAAAATCGAAATCAGGTTGACCTGAGTCGGGGATCAAACCAGGTCCTTCCGAATGCGAATTCAACGTGTTATTGTTGCGCTTTCTCGCTCGGTAAATCAACGTCTCAGTGTAAACATATTAACTTGCTCTCAAAAGTTTACACCGAATGTTGAAACAATACATTTATAAGTAGTTAACGACTGTTGATAGGGTTTTAAAATGTAATTCAACGTATCGTAAATGGCCTCTGAAGATTTGGAGAACACATCAACCTACCCCCGCTGCAGCATTCATAAATTAGGTTGTCTGTCGCTTCCACTTTTAACAATTTGCCCAGTTACTACGAAGAACCATCTATAATCACGTTATCAACGAAATGCAACCTGCCTGTATGAATCAGAATGTAATAAAATTATAAAATCGTATATGGCATACCAACCTGCTAATGCTTCCAAGGAATGTGTTATCACGATGTGGTACGTGTTTGAACATTAATGTATAATTCACAGTTGGGCTGTGAAACCTTATCAAGCAAACATGCCTCTGCCTTAGATCTAACGCAGAAGTCGTATTTTATTGTATAAGTAAAAGCCATATCTTTTAGACGTATAAAATTATTTTGCATTACTTTCTACTCGGGGTTAAGGATATCTGCAGGTTTGTGTGCATTCATTCTGATGTACGATGTATGTAAAATCGAAAGCGTTTGGAAAATGTTATCCTGATTTAGCAAAATAAATAAATAAATAAAAATAAAAGAAATTATAAAAGGACGTTAAATAAAAATTTTGAAATTTAGCAATGAATTCTGTCATTTTTAAAACATTGCCAATATAATGCATCGTAGTATGATCATTTGCAAAATTCTAATTTTTATGAAAATTACTTAACAGACTGTATATGAAATAAAGACTTAGTCCAAGAATAATACAACGAAACATATTTCGATTCCACGAATGCATGCATGAAACGTCTTACTCGAATATATATATTTCTTACAACGCACGGTTTCTGTCGTTGGAAGCAAGGGAGAAAAATGATAAAACATCTCGTTCCTTTCCAAAGACTAATTGCTATTTGTTCGGATCAGTGGCTCGAATTAACCACGTTAAAATGAATTGATATCGAGAACGGGTGTTCGCAGAATTTTTTCCTTTTTCGCCCTGTTCCCTTACCCTCCTTCCCCCTACTTTGCGCCTTGTCTACTCCCGGTGGCCATGTCCGTTCTTTTTACCTTGTTGAAGACTAATTTTGATTTAATAATTATTCAAAACTTTTCCCCCCTAAAGATTGGGAGCAGGAGTTGAAGTAGCTGGTAAGTTAGAGGTACAGATGGGGTAGCCAAGGATGTAGGGGTGTGGGCGTTTGTGGGGGGGGGAGGGGGAGGCTTGTAAGGGGGGGGGGAGAAGACTGAATAAAAAATTATGAAAACAATGAAGTAAAAGTGAAAGAACCGTAGTATGAGCCTGGCGGTGGTATGTTACGTTTCCAACCAACTTTTGTACCATTCTTCTTTTAGTATTTGGCACCGTTCGAACCTCCACTCTCCTTCTCTCCTTAAGGCACAATTGCACTTTGAAATTTCTTTTCCACGTGAATAGCCTTCAAGTTTCCATCATTGGGCAGTTCGCGGCTTCTTTACATCAAAAAGAAGTTACACACTGTTGCGGAAGGTACATTTTTAGAGTTTCGTTAATTAAGTTTGGAAATTTTTCTTCGCACAGTTTATGTGACTTCTCTCTTGGCTTTAGTCACTACCATTGTAAATTATATCCATTTTGCATGTTAAGCGAGCTATTTCATATGTCGTTCTAGGCATATTTCTTTTCTTGTAGGCTATTAGGCAGCGTTATAAATTTAATATATTTATTATTTCACTTCTTATGGTTGTGGGTGCTCTCTATACATATTTTAATAATTTTCGCATTAGTAATCTATTATTAAAACTCTGTAAGCACGTTTCGTCTTGGAATATTTACGTACTGCTATAAGAAAACTGTTGCACATTATCGTTTTGAAATACTTACAATAATTTATGGCTGTGGTTAATACCGTATGTAGTTAGGAAGAATTCACGAAGAGGATAACTGACAATAAACTTTGACATATACACATTTTTTGTCAATATTATGAATTATTATATTTTTCAACTTGAGTTTTCTTAACTAGACAATAATTTCGTTTTCGAATTACATATTTTAAATATATTAACATTGTTAAACATAAACGAAGATGTGTTTCAAAATAATAAATCTAACTACTCTAGTCTCGGGAAACAGCTATCATTACTATCAATGGTTCGTTACCAGAGAATTGTCAATTGCAACAGTTTCTCTACGGTTGAGTCTTCTTGAGACAGCAGTCCCATCCTAGAAAACCAAATTTATTTCCACCATCTATAGTTTCGCATGACTGTTTCCCACTAACATCTTATTACTAGCAGCTCTTTACTAATACAATACATAAGTTATCAAAAAGTCTGTGAATTAACAGTCATTAGGTTAGCTCAACTAAGTAAACTGCCTTCAGTTTCCTTGCTTTTCCCTTCTCTCAATCCCGCTTCCCTTAATACACGTATTAAATGCACAATATGACACACTGAAAAACATAATAATTTTACTCACTCACACGATTGCACTTAACATTCTCTCTCTCGCTCTCCACACACCAAAATACTACTGCACGCACTTCATTCTGTTTCAAATCGTAATCCGCGGAATCACGAAAATTAATAAATTAAGTTATCAATAAATGTCCATGAGATTATCAACTTTCCGTTTTAAAAGTTACAGATATTCTGCTATTGATTTGGTTTCGTATATCTTGAAACAAATACTTTATAGAGTGGTGTTAGTAACATTTAGCACAAAATATATAACATTTTGGTTAGAATACTGTAAAGCCTGTGTTTTTTAACGACTCATGTTTAAGGAAACGTGTTCTTTCATACGATTTTTTTTCGCAGTCGAAAAGTAATCAAACAAATTGATGATACAGACTGCATTTTCGTAAAGTTAAACTACAGTGGCTAAACTCCCACTAACGATTTAAAAACCTGCATAGTATTTATTTAAATGACTTACGACTTGTGGTATTGCTATTAGAAACATTTTTTTATGAAGCACTATCTATAATTTACAATACGACTTAGATTAAAACATGGGGTTGTAAGCATAAAACATATTTGTAAATTTATGTTCCACACTTATGTACCGAAGACAATCTCAGAAATTCAGATTCCGGTACCCGGCCTCCAAAGCGTAGTCGGTTAGGCGCAAGACAATGGTGCGAGAGGTCCTTGTTTCGAATCCTGGCTCGAGCATGGATGTTGTGTTGTCCCTTCAACCCACTGCACCCTTAACATCTCTTAAGATCTCGTTGTTAAAAGGCCGTGAAACCCTCTCATCTCACTTACGATTTCGGTAAACAATGGGAGAGTTTGAACTGTCAAGCCCTGGTATTGTTAGGAACTTTCTACTTAGCGCACTTCGTGAAATAACGGTCAGGGCGATGTTTGCCAATCTCTTTATCTGTGTTTTTATTATTTTTTATTTTTAGGTGTTTTATGCTGTGGTTGTAGTTTTCCCTTGTTTTCGTGTTTGACAGAAGTTGACAGTAAACAGAATATAGTCTTAACTCTTGATGTAGTTAACTCCCCAATATCAAATTTAGGAAAATTTCTGACCATCAGAAAAGCAACAGGCAGATGTATCTAGAATCTTCTTCAGCAGCAGAAAAGAGTCAAATTATTTCAACACTCGTCGTCGAATTCAGTCTTGATTAACTATGTTAATTAAAAATGCGCGAAGTCTGTTTTCACTGTCGGGAAGGAAGCCGCATCGAGAACGTCTGTTTCCTTGTGATTCTTTGAGTGGTAATGAAGCGTGATAATTGTTTCTTTTTTTATTACAGAGGCGAAATAAAACCAATGAGCGAAAGACCCTTCCTTCATATATACCAAGAGAAAGCTAAAATATGGCTATTGAGATTTCCTTTCTGTTTTAATTTCTCTCCTTTTCACTCATTTCGCAAATGAAAACTGAGATGCAAGTAAAAGAAAACAATTTTATACTCGCTGGAGTACAGAAACAATACGTCCTTCCAGAATATAATTTGTAAGTAAAGTAAACAGAAGCTTCGAAATGATTTATAAATGCAACCAGTTGTTCTGAAATGTAAATTTTTTCGTCTCTGAAGTTGAGTGATGTCTTTATTTTACGGCAATAAAAACATTTTCCACTCAAAATAAGCAACCAAATATGCAGTCGTAATGTTTCAACATTGGAAAGATACTTACTAGTGCAATTTTAACTATGTTTATCACACTGTCTATTTTGACGGCGTTAGTTTTATCAAATTTCCAATTACCTACTCTGATAATTTTAATTTTATTCATGTTGATGTCATAATGTCTCAATTTAAGTTCATATAGTAATTTTTCATTGCATTAATTCTAGTTTTCACGTTTTTTGTTCCAGGTGAGTTACTTCATCAAATCGCCAGGTACTGCCTCAAACGAAAATGGTGTAAAAAGGTACTGTAATTTCTCGTCACAGTTGACTGAATAAGTGCATTTAAATTCCAAATATAAACGAAAATTCTTCAGACACAGTTTGTCATAACATGTTATTACTTTCTCTACAGAAGTACGTGTAGAAATTTTTTCAGCCTCAAGATAGCTGTATAAAAACATATGTATGATGTAACTAGCAGAAAGCCCATGGTTATGCCCACGTGTAATAGTTGTATATGTAGTCTTATGCAAGTATCATTCTAAACAATACCTTAATTTCTCAACTGATTATATAGAGATCATGAGCCAATCTGAAATCAGTTTAAAGCCTTTTCATCCCTTTAGAGGCCAAATTTCGAAACATCTTAATATTTAATTTTATTTGTATACGTTTCGATTTGAAGTGAAAACCACGTTACACGGCTGAGTAGAAACTAAATTGGTCATTCCTTGAAACAAAACATGTAACACGCCTTTATAGCCATTAAAAGTTGAAATTATGAACAATCCCGAAATCGTTTACAGTGATCTTGAAGGAAAAAGCTGCTCTTTGACTCAACAAGTTATATACACTAGCTGTCCCGTTACGGCATTGCTTGCATGTACTATAGAAAAGAGTAACTAACTTTTAGTTAGGTATTAATTGATGGCAGATCTTTAAAATATGAAATATGAAGCTAGCTACAACAATTACAAACAGCTTTATCCAGTCCCCTTCGCTGAGCGTACTTTAATTCAGGAACCTCTTTGTTTTTAATTCAGCTTTATTTCTCTGAGATAATCAGTAACTATTATTTGTAGGGGGAAAAACACATCAATTGCAACTTTTGAGTTATTTCTACGTGGTCAATATTCCCTTTACGGAAGTTCTGTAACATTTTACTACTTTTCACACCCGTAATTGTCGAATTTCGAAAAATCCTGAGTTACGTTTTTAGATATTTACATTAGTTTCATTTTAAAGCAAAACCACCTCGATGTCTCAAATTGTTAGGGAGATATGGATAATTACTTGGAAACGCGTTTTATTGATTTTTTTTACCGGCTTTGAAGGACGAATATTACAAAATCTTGCAATTACTTTTTAGGTATTTACGTAAGCTTAATTTTAAAGCAAAATCCACCTCAATATCACAAATGGTTAAGGAGGCACGGATGATTAATTGAAAACACGCTTAATTTTACTACCGGCTTTCAAGGACGAATTTTTAAAAATCGTAAAAATTCTTCTTAGACATTTACATGAGCACCATTCTGATGCAAAGATCACATTGATATCTTATAACTTAAGATAAATAGAGGATTTATTGAAAATACATTTAACGGCTTTTCACCCCTTGATTTTTTATTTCCGAAAAATACTTCCTTATTGGATGCTTACGCCGTGAGGGGAAGCTACGCTAAAAATTTCACGTTTCTACGTCCAGCGGTTTGGGCTGTGCGTTGATGAGTGAGTGGGGTACTTTGTTTTATATGTCATATATATATAAAGTAGTTATCTCAAACATGTTTCACGTCATTTTGCATCCTTAGATTTCAAATTTCGAAATGTCAGATAGTTACTTTTGTAATATTTTAAGAGAGCCGCCTAATCGTGCGTGAGAGGCTCAAAAGCGACGGAGCATTAAGGTTGACCTTGAAGCGCTCATCAAATCCCGCATCGCCTCAACGAGCCAAGCGATGAACTACCGTGCAAGGATTCCGCCTAACGGTTTTTATTACGGGACACTAAGCGGTGACCATATAATTTTATTGGTGGAAAGTCTGCAACTAAGTTCAGTGCAGGTCGCAATCTGAGCTTCCCATACATCTGGTTAGTACATTTTGAAGTTCGGCAGTCTGAGAAGACCGTTTTTAGCCGTGTTTGAGGGCTTAGAAAAAGTGATTTTAAAGAACGTGGGGTCTTAACAGTGAGGTTCCGACCTTGTCTGAAGTTTTTTTTCGTATGTTGGCACAACGGGCACACGTGGAATATTTTCGTAGGAAAAAACTTGTTTACGAACACGCTGCAACGCATTTGAAGCGTGGGGTAGGCGGCCGCCTTAAGTAAAGCAAAAATTGTGCCGCTATTTAAATTTTCAGTGGTTTCGATATACATCGATTAGGACTCGAAATTGCATGTCACT
Source organism: Medauroidea extradentata (assembly GCA_003012365.1). NCBI lineage: Eukaryota > Metazoa > Arthropoda > Insecta > Phasmatodea > Phasmatidae > Medauroidea > Medauroidea extradentata. Next base: position 28,759 of record PNEQ01103069.1, read on the forward strand.
TTTTTTCCCTCTTAGGCAGAGCATAATTTGGAAAATTCCTCAAATAGCAGTTTGGGTATTTAAGTACCCCTCACCAAGCCCATTTTGATAGCTCGATTGGTTCTCTAGGTGTGCAGGAATAATTTAAAACATATTTTGGGAGTTCTCACTCATAAAGCATCAAATTTCGAAAACTGTTTGGATCTCATTTTATAAATTTGTGTGAGCAACCAATTGAAGTGGCGTAGACGACTCATAACAAACACTTTCCCGCATTTTCCCCTAACACGAGTATCATTTCTAAGATTCTAAAATCTCTTTTCGAGTATTTGCGTAACCATAATTTTAAAGTATCTTAATCTTAAATGTTTCGATAGACATAGATGATTAATCTAAAACTTATTTAACGTCTATTAACCTCCTTAGAGACAAAAATTGGAAAACTGAAATGTCATATAGTGCATTTTTATGAGTGTTCAATTGGAGTAAATATCACGGCGTTAGACTTTTGGGTTAAAGCTATAACGACGATTCATCTAAATATATTTAACCCCTTTAACCCGCTTAGAGATAGAATTCAGAAAATACCTTCTTAGTGCTCGCCTACGACCTGAGGCGAACCCATGCACAAACAATTTCATGTTTATAGGTCCAGCAGTTTGGAGTGCGTCTTTATAGTATGTCAGTCAGTAAGCGGAATCCATTTATACCGAAATATATAACTCTTTAGTTATTGATCACCAGTTATTCATCTTGAACTAATCTTATACTGGTAAGTAATTTGTTTACCTTCTTTCACAATAGAGTTATTCTTAAAAACGTGGCTGAAATATTTCTCAACACTGCAGTCTCTGTAAAACTAAAAACCAAATGTCCATTCAATGCCTTACTTTTTTTCCGTTACGAGTGTGTTTAAATTTGTATTTATATGGGAAATAAATCACACAACTTTTAAGTTTATCCCACATCCCTTAGGAGTGTCAGGAAAGCATTTTGAATGTTATATAACGTCTAAGATATTCTCGAGTCATTACATTGCGTCTATACATACTTACCACAGTAACCAGAACTCACGATGGAACATAACACATGTCTTTGGGTGAGGGGTATGGGGCCTTGAGACGTACGGGGGAATACCCTATCCGCCATACATGTAACAGGAAAATATTGTTTCTTACAATAGCAACGTGTGTAATGTGGCTGTGGTTTGACCAAACATAACCTCAATTATTAATACACCTCCATTCAGAAACACCTTACTGAAGTTCTAAACAACTCCGCCATATTGTTACCTCAATCAACAGTCAGCTTGGTCTCAGTATAGGTTGCTAATGCTCCTTCTGTACTCTTCTCTCATATCTGATAATACTCGCCAAAGAAATATTTGATGAGAGGTTGTGACTTGTCAACAGCGAGATATTTAGATACGCGATTAAGAGTATCACAGACAGGAAACAGAGATAAAGTCGGTTCATGCTATAGTGACCACTTGAAGTGACTTCGGAAAACAATGGAAAACCTAAATCATGGAGGCCGGACCTCAACACTGCATTATCATAAATGCAGTATTGATGGTTTACTGCGTCACCAGAACATTCGGTTATTGGCGAAGGGGGCGGATGTTAACACCCCGTACTACAATAGGCGTTAAAACTTGTGGTCACACAAGTATAATTCCTGCCGGGATACGTTTATTATCTAACGAACAATAACCGACTGTGGCTTGTCCTCAGCCTTCCCGGGCATTCTTTCACGTGCTTGTGATCACGTGCAGTTGTACAAGTCGTTACAAGCTAAAATCCATGTACGGTAAGTAAATTCTAGTAAGACACGCGTTATATTCTTTGTACTCGAAGTCGATATATACCTGTGTTTCAGGAGGTTCCATTTTTCCTTCTGACTTGATTGCACATCATTTGGCCGTCTCTGTGCTGTATCCTATAAGCTAAGAAGACACATGATGATGGAGGAAAGGGGTAACAAAAATTTTTCCTGTCTCAAAGTTAAAACCACACACACGCGCATCTTTATGGCCAGTTCAAAGAACCGATTGTTGACATTTTAGCGTGAGTGTTTCACGCTTTTAGCTAGAGCATCACATACTGTTAACCAACGGTAGCCAATTAGAATTAAGGAGGATCTGTACTTGCACTCTTCGAATGCTTCATTCTAAGTCTTAAGATTTGTACAAAGGAATTTCATGCAATTTTACAATTGAAAATGCACAATCATGGCTTTCTTAAGCGTTATCGAATGGTTACACCTTCACTAAATTTTTTAGTTATGAACGAGTAAACATCGGAATAAAATAAGTCTCTCTTTTCTGCCCGATGGTTGCCAGTTAAATATTAACTAAGGTAGTGCCGCCGTTTACATTATTTTACAACGCTTAAGAACGTAATAAGCGACCACTGATGTCCTTGAGACAGATGCTGTTTTACATTAAATTGACAACAGTTTTTATTTTGAGTATTTCGGATAAAGTCACGGAAGCACTTAAAAATTAAATAAAATAGGTTATTAGACGTATTTCAATCACTAAGACATAATCTTCAAATTGATGAATCCGGATAGTTTTAAAATAGGAACAACAAGCATCTATGGTTGCCAGTGCAGATTGAAATGTTAGTGACAGACAGTATTGCTCTTCTATTTCAAGTTCATATTGTTGTGAGAATAATAAAATGGTACCGGAAACTACACCACATTACCTCTTTGCTGTTCCTACAAACACAAAGGGAGGTGAAAATTGAGCTTTTTGCTAGGGTACATACGTGCCCGAAGTATTTTGTTTCGCTTTCCTGATTTTTTGAAGGAAGTTAAGAAGTCTGGCGTCTATACTTTTTTATTCTTCTAATGGGGCCGCGGTGGTCGAATGGTCAGGACTCTCGCCTCCCACCAAGACGACCCGGCCTCGATTCCCGACGGGGTCGGTCCCCGGATTTTCTCATGTGGGAATCGTGCCGGACGATGCCGCTGGTCGGCGGGCTTTCTCGGGATCTACAGTTTTCCGCGCCCTATCATTCCAGCGCTGCTCCATACTCGCCTCATGTCACTCATCACCAGCGCTGAAGACCTCGATGTTAAGCGCTGAGCAAAATCTCTCCCGCGCTATTATTCTTTTTCCTATGTGACTTTAACCGGTGACCATATTGTTTTAACTGTAAGCAGCGTAGTTCAAAGTGAAACGTTTGTTTACATAGCTGTGTTTTTTTAATCCGGTTGTTATTGTTCCAAATACGGCAGTCTGGAAAAGCCATTTTATCCAATTTGAGGGGTCCGAAAGTTATGTTTTCAATAAACGTGTCGAATTCTGAAAAATCTGGCGACACAGTTGCAAGCGTGTGATCTTTTCGTGGTTATGCAAATATAATATACGTTAAATAGGTTCTTCAGAAAAATAATAGTCGTAACTCGCTGCAACGCTTTTGAAGCGCAGGTAGGGTGGCTCCTAAAGGCTATGATGACCCTCTTTTCTACTACTGTTAGTGTAACTGTTATTTTTTACTCGAATGAAAATAAATCTTGTAAAGCTGTGTGCCCAATTTTTAAAAGTTTGTTTCACTACATTAAAATTTTTCATTTAAAACGCACTGGAAGGAAAGTGTTGTAGCCATCGTACTTTTGTTAACATATGGACAACAAACTAGTTAGGTTGTCTGTACTGTGGGGAGTGTTCATACAAAAATATGTTCTGAAGAAGGCGCAAAGATAATCTTTATTTTACAGAATTGTTGATACTTCTTCACAACATATGGTTGTGGGAACCATCCAGATAGTTTGCGGCAACCATTCAGGACTGACTTACTGTCCCTATTTCAACGAGAGTATTTTTCTACAACAATACTTATTTTCAGTGCAAAAAAAAAAAAACACACATAATGGTTTGCGCTTATATGTATATAAATATATTTTCGTTAATCAGCTAATAAACAAAAATCTGTGTGAAAATATATGTTAAATAGTAAAGTCTGTATTACTATTTGTGACGCGTGCTCTCGTTTAGGTTTAAGGACACGGCTTCCTGTCTGCATTATTGTTACGAACATTATTTTCAAATCTTAAAAGAGATCGAATATCATAAAACCGGTATTTTCATGTGTTGAAAATTATTTCTGCGACGCTATGTAGTTTATGTAAAGTAAAGGACAAAGTAAATACTTTAAAAATTTTAATGCATCAATAATTATCCAAAGTTATATTTATAACGAATATATGCACATCCGTGTAAGAGTTTTATTACATGGGTTAACTTTTGAATTTAAAAAAAAAAAAATGTTATTACCGAAAGCCGAAAGTAGAGTAATTAAGAACCAGGGACATAGGTAAATAAGTATCGTATAAACAGTAGATATGAGGGTCATAACCTTAAAGGCGGGCTGATGAGTGTGCGCGGGTTCGTGGGCTGGCGAGCGGTTAATAAGAGGTTTCTACAGGAGGAGGTGTCTGGGGGTTGAGGCACTGTTTGACTGCGCAATGACAGCACCGCGGCGCGGGCTTCTCGTCATCAATTTCCATTACTCCGCCTGTCCTCGGCTGTGCCCTCGCTTGTTTCCCTCGTTAGCCGCAAGGAGCGCTGCTGCCGGCGGTAATGAGTACGCTAAGCTCGGCGTCCGCCCCACCCCTGCGAGCTCTTCGCGGCTTTATTAAAACCCTCGCCAGCCAGTCACTTCACCGTCCTTATACACTTCGCTCAATGTTTATTTTTTTTTGTGTTGTAAGATGCTGCTTAAGAGGGCATGGTACGTAAGCCAGAACTAAAAACTTCCGTTTAAAATTGTAGGTTTTTCGAAGCAAATTTACAAAAATAAAAAAATACAGCAATCTTCTACACTGGGCTAGGTTTTTGACAAATTTCTGGACAGAAATTTTCTCGAGTACCGTATTTCTGAAGAACAATCGCTGGCGCCGAAATCTGGTACATTTAATTGCGGCGCAACAGATTAGGCATAAACTTAACAATTTCATCATTCGGCAAAGTGCTTATTCAACTACCACCCACTGTTCAGAAACCTGATTTCGTCATGGAGCAATTATGCAGGTAGGAATAAAACTGCCGATAGTTGAATGCAACTTGTATTCGGGAGAAACCGGGTTCGAATCCCAGTTGTGCCCTTTCTGATTTCGGTTTTCCATGGTTTCCGAAATCATTCCAAGTGAAATCTGGGTTAGTTCCGTAACATGGGCCATTGCCGACACCTCTCTTAATTCCTGCCCTTGTGTGAAGTTGTGTCTCTAAAGACCTCGTTGCTGACAAGACTTGAAGCCCATTTAAACTGAATAGCTAAGAACTGGTGTTCACTATCTGACATTAGACTCGGTAAGATTTTCAGACACAAACATCATAATAGTACACATTATTCCTACTCGTAGATGCTTTTTAAAGAGGTACTTTCACAGATGTGTTGATTTTATATTTGCTTACTTGTAAACATTTTTTTGCCTAATTTTGAAATTTAGAGCCATTACTTAACATAATTGTTTAATTTTAAATGAGCACTGATGTGAGATTGAAATCAGTCAATAATTAGTTAAACTCCAATTATTACTATTATACAGATCAAGAGAGTAAAGGTGTAAAGATACATGTAATATCACAATGTTGATAGCCAATCTTCTGTCTAATGTTAGTTTTCATTTTTAATAATTAATATTGCATTTATGGTATGAAATAATTCTACTAAAATACTATGTTAAGGAATCTTCCTCCTTAAGAAACAAACGAAGGTAAACAGGTTATTTTTAGGAGGGACAGGATGTGGGAACAAATTCACACAAGCCATTCAAACCTCATTGGTATCATAGATTTTTGACGGTTAAGTGAACACTTTTAAGCCACTGTTAAATTTCTGTGTTCAGTCAATTTATATCTTTTGAATACTGGTTAAGAGCACTGGCTGTCTGAGACTACTTCTTATGAAGTCAGCTGAGAAGTAAGAAGCTGTGAGGCAGACTTAGACTCGCGTTTCTAATGCCGCATCACAACATCGGGCCATGCACTTAAATAACTTTAATGTGGGACGTTGAGCGGTGATCACGTAATTTGTATTAGTGATACGGGGCCGCGGGTGACACTGTCGCTAGAGCACTCGTCTCCCACCCAAGCACTCCATTTTCGATCCCTGCAGGGCTGGGCCTTTAATTTTCGTGTGTCGGAATCGTTTCGGACTGTGTCGCTGGTCGCCGGTTTTTGACGAGGATCTCCCGTTCCCCCCGCCCCTCTCTTTCCGGTACCTCTCCATTGTAAGACCTCATTCCATGTCATCCCCCAACGCAAGAAGATGTCTTCGAACGTCATGTCGTAAACATGCAGTTCGAGGTGTGAAACCCTGGCCTTCAGGGCATTTACTTACTTAATTGTTATTTATACATCTTCACCAACGTTCAATGCACTATTATGTCTGAGTTTCGTACATAGCAAATTAATGTTTAAGGTGTAGCAATCTGAAGAAAAGTTTTTTTTTCACTACGTTTGAAGCCTTAGAAACAGTGTTTCTAGTGTGTTTTGCGTCAAGCGTGGTATCCAACATAGAAAGAACACGAAAAAACTTCAGAAAGCGTACACAAGTTCACATAGCCTCACTATAACAAGACAAACATACAAGACAGTCAAAACTCAGACAATGGTAGTACTACCTGAAGCACTTAATGCATCATATATACAACCACAGTCGGCGCTTCAAGCATCACAGAAACAGAATAAATAGGACGTAGAATCTTTAAAAATATTTTACGGCAACTGGGATAGAGCTCATTCAGATGATGGACAACAACAGTCTTTGTCAAGAAATCCAATTGGCATCATGAAATAAATATCTCAGAGAGGCAGGCATCGACACGGAAATTACATAGGAAAGGAAAAATTTCGAAATATAATTACGAAACAAAATTTGAAGTAAAAAAAGAAATAAGAAATATTGAAGGACAGAACAAAAGAAACAGGAAAAAATAGTCAACGAATGAAAACATTTTCAAGGAAAAAAGAAAAAAAAAGTTAATATTCAATAATAGTGAAAAATATCAAGTTCAAGCGCGCGCGCGCGCACGCACGCACGCACACACACACACACACACACACACACACACACACACACACACACACACACACACACACATATATATATATATATATATATATATATAGGTGTTTGTAAAATATATTATTATTGTTATTGTTATTCTTATCATTATTATTATTCACTTTTGCTCTTAAGGACAGTGCTCGAACTTAAAATATCTTACTTTATTATTAACTTGTATTTCTCTTTTTTCCTCCCTAAATATGTTTCATTGACTATGTTTCTCTGCTTCCTCTCCCTCCCCCGTCTCACTCTGTATACATATATATACATATATATATATATATATATATATATATATATTTATACATACACACACACACATAGGCCTACATATTCCAACTCAAAGCTTGGATCTCAATTTAAAGAGATCTATTTTAATTTTAGCGTACTCGTATAATATTACCCATAAAGAGCTTACATACTCTCATAATCTTATTTCAGAACACTCTCTTTCTAACAGTATTTTTAAGAAAGAAGTATTAGAACATATTTTCATTTCTCTACCATAGATGATTTAATGTAACTAATTTATTTATAGTTTCGCATGTAATTCGCTTGACCATTCATACACATAAGTAGCCTTAAGAGGAAAGCAGTCAGTAGAACAATGTAACCAGTTATTATAACTGATTCCTGCCAACCGGACTGCTGTTAACAAATGCTTATCTCGGATGGAAACCCCGTAATTGAATTCTTCTTCCACCCTTTACGAAAACACACTCAGAATTTCAATATATCTTAAAACACTAGTGCTAGAAACCCTAGTAAGGGTGGTAATCTAATGTTACCTATGATAGTATACATTTTGTGCCAAAAAGTTGTATTGCTGTTCTGCCACGTGGCCGAGTGTAAACCACAGTTCCCAAGCACGTCTGTCAGTGCTTCCTAGGCGTGGTTGAAGTCATAATTGTGACCAATCCTGCCAGACGGAAGGAAAACGAAATTCATATTTATTTTTTGCTGTAGTAATATATGTTACTCACAAACAGGTTTACTTTTGCCAGAAACATCGAAAAAATTCTCTAGCTGTCCGGTACTAGTGTTAAGATGTTTCCATCTGTGGCCTGGTATAGCTATGTTCGAACAATGCAGGTAGGCGGACGAATGTTATTTCTACGCAATGAGGTTTTAAAAACACTGGAATTTCCTGAGTTACTAATATATTTTAGTGGCGTTAAACGGGGCAATGGCTTGGCACACATGGGGTAGCTTGAAATATTGTTACAATTTTTTATTTTCTATGAGTTCCCTGGAAGTAAAATATAATGTAATTTCTTGTGGACAGTCGTACTTTTTAATTTATATCACGTAGTTTTTTCTTACTGAAGACTGCCAAATGCGGAAAATATATTTTAAATGTCCCTTGTTTCCTCATGATATGCCGGTGTGCTTCGGTGAGAAAAATTTAATTACAGAAATGGAAGCAATACACTCTAGTGTTTATAATCGTCAGACAATTTATGTTCAAAACAGCCACGCATAACAATAACAAAGTGGCCAAAGAAAAAAAAAACTAATATACAGGACAAGCAAACATACAAATAAAAGCGATAAAACAAATAAGCACTTGAGGAAGACTAGACCACAAGCACACAGCACAAAATAATTAAAATAAAAAAAAAATGTTACGTGCTTAGAAAATAGAAATTAACCTTACTAGATACTTCAAAAAACGTTAAACTGCCCAGAGGAATAATTATAAACAATAAGACGTTGATTTGTGGTTTGCTACGTAATTATTATTTTTTTATATTTATTATTTTAATGTTTTTAAAATAAATAATCAAGATGTAACGTCATTTAGGCATATAAGCCTATACGAATATATGAAAGTATATATTAAAATTTTGTGCAAATGATTAAATTCATAAAAGGGGTACCCCACACATAATTTGCTATGGAAGTTAAAACATAAAGATAACTTTAAATCATTAATGCAAAAAATTATATAACTCTAAATTTTAAATTCTACATGAAAAGCAAATCCTGTATTTATTATAAAAAAACTATATTATATAGCCAATCAAGATCATGACATCAATCTTTTAAAAGGCCATAAAACTTATTTACGCAAAAGTATTAAAAATTAAATCCAATAAACAAAATAACAGACTGACGATCGACGAAGGCCGGGTCAATCCTGATGGAAAATAATACCGTCGGGAGATATCTACATGCCAATGGAATAGGCAACACCATGCCAGCATTCCAACCAAAGTCACTGAAAAGGCGACGAGAGTGAATCCATAGTGGAAGCTGAAGCGGCCATAGTGCGCAACGCAGAAAGTTTGGTTCTACAACGGCCTCGTCTGCAATGTAAAAAACTTGAAAATTGTGGCATCCATTCCTTGGACCAAACTAGTTAGTGTCCATGACGTGGACCCTGACTGTAACACAGTGAGCACGAATAAGTAAAGACATTTAAAAAGGCAAAATAGTCGCGGACGAAAGAAAATAACCAACGAGTACTAACCTCGAGGGCTAGAAGAAGTCACACCACAAAAAAAAAAAAAAAAAACAGTTCTATGATTAACATACTACGTGGGTAATTTAAAGAATAATAACGCCATAATCGGATGTCGTATGTTCCGAAGAACATCACCCACGAGCACACACCACAGTGACACATCATTGACTCTATCACTGCCGTACAAAGAGATCTTGACCACGGCAAGGAAGTCAGCGAAGGGAGGAAGGAAGAGGGGTGCAAGGCAGCAAAAGACAACTTCAAAGATCGCCACTAGATGGCAGGGGACGCTAGAATAGCTTTACAAACTAGTGTGGCGCGGGAGATTCACGCGGACAAAACTGCACAACACGTGATAAACATGCAGAGTACACGCGCCCTGACACAGCAGATGTCCGCACTACAGCATGAAACAGTGAAAAGCAAGAAACAAAGCTTCGGCTAAGGAATACAAAACGTAGCCGAACACGTCCGGCTAACAAAGAACACGTTACTGCAGCCTGAATCGGCTCTACTCATAACTAACATGTGAAGGAAAGATAGGCTGTAATGAAAAATAAATGTACTGAAACATCCGGAATAAAATAAAATTACTGAATAACACCAAATTACTGTTAGTACAATGTTAACAGGATAACATCAATAAATAAAAAAATTTAGAAAATGAACCTAAATTTATGAAAATATAGACAAAATATTTATATTTTTTTATTGGTAGTGACGTATATAATGCGGTACAGTGATTATATATAAAGTTACTCGTTTTATGATACCAAAAACTGTTGTGAAACTGGAAAATAGTGTACATGGCATTGCGGTCAGTTCTACTTTATTTGTAAATTATAAATATTTACTGATGAGCTTCTGCCAAACATTTTGCTTCGGTTGGTTGTAGATGACGCATCTTTTGTGGAGGGCGATGATACTTTTTAAATACATTTTTTCACTGGCGTTTCTTACAGCTTAATTAAATGGGTAAAATGAAAACATTCCATACTTTACAGAAAATGAACTGGTATAGCCAGGTTGTACTTTATATGTAGCTTTATTGATTTGGATAAGGAAATAAATTATTCTAGGAATCCTTACACCACTATAGGACTTTGTATTTTTAAGTTAGATGTAAAAGGAAATCATTTCCTTATTAACCTTAGCGTTGCGGCATGATTGGCTGTGTTGTAAATGTACAACATGTGACATTATAAATGTGTGGGTAGTGCAGTGTGTGTATTATAACATAAAACTTACTATTGTAGTAATTAACAGCATTTTTACTATGAAAACATATCTGTAAATTGTTGTTTTGTCGAGTTTCAGAATGCCTTCAACTCAATAAGATTAAAAAAGAAAACATTCCTTTAACTTTGATTGCATATAACTTTCAGTACATAAAATATGTTGTGATTTTTCAGGCAATGTTCCATTTCCTTAAATCCTAACAAGCACATCTATAACTGCAAGTTTTCTCATTCAACCTACAGTTTAGTGTCAAAACAGTTTTTTTCTGTTTTCCCGAAAGTTGCCCATAGTGGAATCATTTTCTTCTTCATCTCGCTCATTCAATTATATTATTATTTTACATTTTTTTCGTATCACTTTCTAGCTACATGCGTGAATTTCATTAATTTGTATTTGGTAAAATCTCTCTCTGATTACCCCATTTTGCGTGATTAAAAGAAATTAAAAGTTTTCACTGTAAGTTTTTTTATAAACACTGCAGGCAACATTTTGGAGTCCTAAATGTATTTCAAATATGTTCAACAAAAATGTTTTAGTTAAATCTAACCACTTAATTAATTTACAATATAATAGCATTCAATTAAAATTTTAATGTATTCAGCGCCTTATCTCTGTTTTTTTTGCACAAGCCTTAAAAGTTATTAGAAAATTGTATAAGTCGTTCGGGATAAAGTGAGCTCTTTTGAAACCTTAGCTGCTGTTTTCTTAATTATTGTCATTGGCAAGCTGGTCTTTAAAGGTGCTCATTTTATTGTGAAATACCTATAGCGCCCAGGAAATGATGAACTGCAGTTTATCCACTCTCTTGTAGCAGTTTCAAATGTTATTATCCACTGGAACGTTAGGTAAAAAAGTTGTGGTACAGATATTTTAAACACAAGTTTTTACAAAGATGTGTTAATTTTCTGCCAAGACTCTTTAACAGTAAAGCTCTCAGTCATAAATAAACAGACAAAAACTTGAGGAATTCTGCTTGCACTTACGTGCTGTGTGAGATGCCGATATGGGAGTGAGTGTCGACTCGCCGGAGCAGAGAAACGGAAGCGACGAAGGACGGCCAGGAGACTCTTGGACGCAGACGACGACGACGCGCCGAGCGGTGTCCTTTGTCCCCGCTCAGCGCCCCAGCCACAATGGTGCGCGAATGAAAGGCGGAACTTTTGCCAACTTGGCCTGCCTAACCCTTTCTGCGCCCTCTCACCACCTCCCCCTCCTCCCCCGGCAACGCTCGTGGATTGAAAGCTCGTCAGGGGAGTTGTCGGGCTGTGGCGCGGGGAAGCGTCGTATCACTTTATTTCAGCGGAAGAAGCGAACGACGAGTGGTTGAGGAAGGGGGTAGGTACGTGCGAGAGGCGATATTAAAGCTGTTTGCTAAGTGGAGTGTTTCTCGTGCACTCTTCCCCTGTCAGGGTAAATAATATATATACATAAAAAACCGGTGGAAGGGTTGGGCCAAGTGTCGGGACTAGTTTGGCAGTTTTAAACGCCCGCGAGGTGAGGGAAAGACTCTGCACAGCGGAGAATGCGGAACAAATAGGACTGAGGAAATAGCTTGACGAGATTCTCCGTGATTGTCCTCGATGTTGACTGACTCCTCTCTGGCTGTAACCACGTTCATGTCTACAAGTATGAACCTCTAGTAGATCTGAAATTTACTCAGTACGAATTCTCTAGCGTTCATTAATGGTAGTTTTGTAAAGTTAAAGTTCCAAGTGTTCGATTCTAACACAACGATACAATACGAAGTAGGCTGGTAGATCACGTAAAGTATGTCAGCCATAATAAACTTCTCATTTTCATGATACTTCTTTAAATTTACTTCGGCTACATATAAGATAGTTTTGGAATTTCATCTTACATCAGCCAAAGTCGAGAAGTATCATACTTATGCCTGCCAAAAGTATAGTATTAATCATTTTCATCGGCAATCAGAATTCTTGTAAATTTATCATTCATTGTGTTTTCATAGTATTAATATTCCTAATATATTGATTAGAAACTACAGTATTTCTCTCATTCTTGCTTTCTCAGGGGCAAACAACTGGGTTAACGATCAGGAGGAATCGAGTTCGGTTATTAGTTCTTCTCTACCGATTTAGATTTATCGCCGTTTTCCAAAATCACTCCAGCCGAATGTTAATAGCATGGTTTTAAAGTCAGATTTTAGCCTTTTGACTTACTGCCCCAGTTGCTCAGAGTGCCCTAACAGCGCAAGGCCATCCCATGGATGTCCATGGGATGTCCTTTTCGGATTGCAGGATATTCATACGATATCCTGTAATATCCACAGGATGTCCTATGGATGACCCTGAGGCGTCCCAGTGATCACACTTTGGATATCCTTGGGAAATCCCGTATATGTCGTATTTAATTCAAAAGCGATGCAACACAGGTGCACATTTTGCACTGCACCTCTGAATATTGATAATTAATCGGGCTCCAGCAGTGTCCAAGGAAAACAAAAACCTATTTTCCTATTAATGTACTTTCAGGACATCTACTGTGTACAGTAGGGATATCCCATGAATATATATACTTAAACGATATCCAGGGGAAATTCTTTTGGAATTCCTATGGATATGCTTTAAGGATTTACCAAAAAAAATTTCTCAACATTTTAAACTGTTTTAGTGTATTTTAAATGTACATTACTGAAATTCATATGTCCATATTTATATTTGTCATGGATTATAGAATAATTATGATGCACCATTAGAATATGCTAGGGATGTCCTATGGATGTCCAGGACATATTTGGTACATTCGGGACAAACATGGGATATCCTTGGGATATCCTGTGCTGTTAGGGTGACTGGTCTCGTCGCTATTCATCTTACCGTGGACGAGACCGTTAGCTCATCTATCTTTCTTCCTCGTAATTTTATTTATTGTATCTACATAAATGCATTTCTCGATTAGCTGAATCAACCATTTCCTCTAATTTTAGATAAAGAGCACATTCTAGAATTATTCCAAGAAGGATTAGCTGGACTATATTTTAATCTACTAACAGTATCCTTTAATGTAAACATATACCTACTTATCGCGTAATGGTATGAATACAGGTAACTTACATACGGTTAATAGGTAAAAGTTTGATTAAGGCATGGATTAGAATATTTTAACACATTTTGTACAGAAACCGCACTGCACATAACCAGTAAGTACAATTAGGAAGTGATTATTGACGTCATCTTCCATTCTTATTGGTATCGCAAAATTCGTTTCAGAGACGGCCAAACACGTTGTGGAAAAACTTGGTTGTTGCACTTAATAAACAATTATCGTAAGAGAAGGATACCTGAGAGCCAAGGTATCGCATCTCGAATGCAGATGTTATGAGTGGGAGCCACATAAGGCAATATGCGTACCCCGATGGATGGAATGAAGTAAGGCCCTACGGTGGAGAAGCTCCTGAATGATAAGGGCAGGGAAAACGGAAAATCCCTGAGAAAAACTCACCGACCAGTGACATCGTCACGCACGATTTCCGGTTGCGAAAATCCGGGGACCGAACCCGGATCGCATAGGTCGAAGGCAAGTGGTCTGACCACTCGGCCGCTGCGACCCCACAGTTGTTCCACTCATTTCTTGCTTGGTTAATTTGACCATTATATCTTGCTGTTATAGGTGTAGGGAAAGGAATATTCGCGAGTTCAATGACCGACGTATTAGAATCCACTGTCCTATGTATACTCGAGCCCGTCTATTCGTTAATGTCTGTTATTCCAGTGAGTAGCAGCTAATGGACAAATGGTGGGTGATTGTGTATAAATAGGACAATGAATTATAACACGCATGTAGTTGAACTAGCAAAATATTCCTTTCCCTAGTAATAGGTAGCCCGTTAGTAGTGAATTGCAAAATATATCTTTGAAATGTCTTTCGACTGTCTCTTCGAATGAACTGCACAGATACTAAAACATAACTCGTTCCATTACGTAGTTTGCAACTATATACAGGGTGTTCGAAAAGTCCTGCACGATAACGTACGGGACGGTAGGGGTGGTTGTGGTGAGCAATTTGAGATGGGAAACCCGGGGTCAAAGCTCAACCGTTACGCCCCTACGAGCAATGTAAAAGTATGAACATGTTTGGCAACGTCGCACTACTCCGAGAAAGGAATGCGGCGTCTGCTCGTCCTTGTTTGC
>PNEQ01103070.1:0-43670 GCA_003012365.1 Medauroidea extradentata
TAAAATGCCACGGCTGTAGCTCAGTCCCATCTAGCAAAATTAGACTCTCTCTGTCAGGGTATCCGTAGGATAAAGTAAATGTAGGCTGATATGTTTTAGTTAGGTACACGAAATGCTGAAGTATGGTTTTAAGTGTAACAATAAGAAACTTCACAATTCACTTATCTGGTATAAATTCTCTTCTCCGACGTCCAATCTTTCCACAATGCACTTTATGATGAAAAGAAGGAAAAGTTTTAAAAAATTATCATTTCACTTTAATTCCAATGACATAACAACCCAGTTAAAACACGTTACAAGTTACTCATTCCATGAACATATTATTTTCTTCTCACTCAATAACAACCCTCGGCATAGATAAAGCAGCCTGACATAGATAAAACAAAAATTTGGAAAGAAACATAACCCTGAGAAATAAACAAAAACACTGACTCTTTAAAGGTAAACCTCAATTGTCACACCGTTACTGTTGTTAAAAATTTAACAAAATTTTAGTACCTATTTTTAAAATGTTAAAGTGAACAGGGTACATTCCCTAATAGTTGTGTATCATATTATGGCAGTTACCGTCGTTTAGACCTCGGCTATAATTTTTTGTAAAAAAAAAAAAAAAAAAAAAAAAGGAAATATTTGAGACGACATCTGCAGGTATTCTGTCAAAATTGAACAACATTATAGTAACTCCGGTTCGATTCCCGGATGGTTGGATTGTAGTGTTTCATTGGGTAAATCTCCCGTTTCTCCCGTCCTCATAGAGGCACTGCTCTGTATCCAGCTCATGTCACCCCTCACCGGCTCTAAGCTTGTCCCGTGGCGGCTGCGTCCTCTATGCTTTTAACATTTCACAACTTTGTCATATGCTTCAAATATAAACATGTTCTGCTACTAACCTGTGCGTGCAAAATATCAGAGAAATTTCCTGTCGCAATCTATTACAAGGGATGCTATAAATCTCCCTCACTGCAGACTTACATAATACCAGATAACACCAAGACATGTCATCAGAATTCTTGTGTGTATGGGATCCAAAACCAAAAGGTGTTTTCATAAATCCAATGACGAAGAGTAGCATCTTTTGAATTATTAATCCATAGCCATGCTCATTTTGCCGGAATTCTGGAACATTTTACTTCCATTTACACACCTGATGTCAGATTTCAGGGGGGGAAAAAAATCAAATAACTTGTCAAGTAAGCTACAATCGTATTAATAAATAATCTCGTTATCTCCATGGGTTCACGAATTACCGAGAATTATTTGGAAACACATTACATTTCTTAATGGCCTTTTGGGTACAATTTTGAAGAAAAAACACAATGAAAGCAGGTTATTTTTTAAAAGTATTTATGAAAGCTTGTAAGAATCAATTAGATATCTCAGCATGTTGAAAAGTATTTGTTTAAAATACATTTTAAGTTTTTCACCCTTCATTTAGAAACTTGAAAAAAATCTGAAAATATTGTAGTATGTATATGAATACACTATATTTTGAAGCAAAAAAAAAAAAAAAACATAATCTCGCAAAACTCATTTACTTCCTGTCACCACTTTAATTTTCCAATTTAGAAAAATTCCTTCTTGTTTGGTGTTTGTTCACGGCGTGAGGGGAAGTCACCTTGAAAGTTTCGTGTGTCTAGGTCCAGAGGTTTGGGCTGTGTGTGTTGATATGTCCCTAGCCACGCCGCGTCACTCGTGGTGTATGCGATACTTTTAGAGATAAGTAATCTCACTACCCACACTCTTCGCCTCTTTCCCCCCTCCCCCCGCCCTTTTGTTTAGTCCGAGTAGGGAGAGTCCGAGCGATGAGAAGGGCGAAGCAGAGAAGACCAAAAGAAAAAGCTACATTTAAGGTGGTTCAAGCAGTGGCCGCTAGATGTCATAGCGCACAGCGAAGTGAAGTACACCCTCACTCTATGAAGGCTCGCTGCCAACTGACTGCCGATATCCGGCTCCCTGCGTTATATACGATCTAACTGCGCGCTGATAGCATACAAATACGCGTTTGTGGACGGTTTAAGCCTATTTGCGGCTTATTCCCACACATGACTGATTTTCAGCGTGCACCATTTCCCTTCTCACATTTTACACATTTCTTCCCAGAATATAAAAAAAACGGCAAATAATATAATCCAACATAGCCCTTGATGTCCCACCTTAAGGTGGCCGCCTGCCGAGGACCACCGAGAGTCGGGCGTTACATGATTATTCGAAAACTTGCCAAAGTGCGTTGCTGACGTCTGCTCAGGATTATCATGGAAGAATTTTGGTTTGTACACACACGCATATCCATTTCAGGTCCTCCACTTATCAATAAGGTTTATATTAACGCTGCTGAAAATTGAGAAAATGGGTGCTTTTGCGGTCCTTTGGGGATTGATCCCTGTCTGATCAGTCTTACGGTTTTTCGTATAATTCAGGGAATAGACACATTGTTTTATTTTTTCACGCTGACAAGGCATAGTTTATTGTTTCATTCACTTTTTGGAATCAATATGACATTGTTTCTGTTAATGTTGCGGCCTCTGTAGTCGCTCCCGAAAAAAAACCAATTTTTCTTTTTCAGCTGTTTCCCATTGCAAAATAATGAATATATTATGGTTTCAGTAATTACAGAAAATCGATTAAGTTTGTATCTATGCATTGTCGTGACAAAAATTTTGATACATCGACTGAAACAGGAGTTATCGAGAAGAAACAGTAGGGATCAATATCCCTTAAGTATGAAAATGTTGGCGAAGAATTTTTTAAATGGTCAAGGTGTATACAACACATATGTATCATTAATGTCACATCATAAAATGATAGGGTCACATCTGAACGTCTCGTTTAGGCGAGTTGTCGGCGAGAATACTGTACTACAGTTCAGTGACTTGCACCTGGATGCGTGTGCCGTGTCGTCCTTATCACTTCCGCACTACTGGAGTTTGAACGCGCAAAACACGTTTTCCAAGCAGCCAACTCGAAGAAAAAAAACTGCGGACGCAACGCCCCTGCGAATTCTTCCCGTCGCCCAGATAACATCTCGGCCTACCCTTTTACAGGAATCCAGTCTCTAGTGACGCGGCAAGGGCGTCAGATTGAATAATTAGCGGCTGCGGTGGAAGGACGTCTTATGTATGACGGGCCGACTGCTTCCAGCACGCGAGATGACAAGATTGGAAATGTGACACTGATTGAAGGAAATTGCCTTTCACCCACCGCACATGACACATGGAGCGCAGTCCCGCCGTCCGTCCGGGGGCAAGGAAACAGCTGCAATCACGAACTGCACTCCGCGTTTGCACCACTTTTTCACAACTCGCATTCTTGTCCGTTTGGTTTGTCTGTTCGGTAACAATGTCACACGTTCCATAACAATGAACAATTGAACAGTGTTGTGCATCAACAGACTACGCACCAATTGAAAGGTATCGGTAAAACATAATAAAACAGATTCAGGTTTGAAACTGTCTTACAAAAATATAATTCAAAAAAGTTCATTCATTACCCTTAATAGTAAAAGCTTGTAACTCCATTTTATGAAGGTTGGACATTAGAGCCCTTTTAAACCATCATAATAATATATTTACAGAGAAATATTGTTAACAGTAGATACATAAATTTCATTTATAATTATATTGTACAAAATTATGTATTTTTTCTCAGTGTAAGGGAAATAAAATAGTTTTTCTCTCCTTTTTCTGAATGAGTGTGATGTGGAGTTACGAGGTTTTACAATTAGGGCGCCGCCTACCCGCGCGTGAGAGGCTCAAAAGCGACGGAGCAGTAAGGTCGACCTTGAAGCGCGCATCAAATGCCGCGTCGCCTCAACGAGCTAAGCGCTGAACTAGCGTGCAAAGTCCCGCCGAACCGTTTTTACTATGGGACACTAAGCTGTGACCGTATAATTTTATTGGTGGAAAGTCTTTAACTAAGTTCAGTGCAGGTCGCAATCTGAGTTTCACATACATCCGGTTAGTACATTTTGAAGTACGGAAGTCTGAAAATGCCGTTTTAGCCATGTTGGAGGGCTTAGGAACATTGTTTTTAATGAGCGTGGCGTCTTAACAATGAGGTTCCGACTCCGTCTGAAGTTTGTTTTCCTTTTGTACATTAGCACAATGGACACATGTGGAACATTTTCGTAGAAAAAAACAGTTTACGAGCACATTGCAACGCATTTGAAGCGTTGGTTAGGCGGCCGCCTTAAGGTAACGTTATACGTATAGTGCTAAAACACTTTTCCTTGAAATGATTCAAAGTTGAAGAATATTTTATACGTATGTAACAATTGGCACATAGTATGTTGGTGTATAACACTGTTCAATGTTGGGGACCTGAAAATGAAACCATGCTAACTCCAAAATTTATTAAATAGCAATAAAAGTAATTTTTTTCTTGTGCATTTATATCTATCTTAAATATGTTACTAATTAAAATATAATATTTTTACTCCCATTAGTATCATATTTAAGACAGAAAATTAATGCACACAGCAATGAAATTATTACTATTTTTTTGCTAATTCTTAAAATTTTGATATTAGCATGTTTGGAATTCAGGTTCAAAATATTCTTTACATAGGTTGTTATTACTCGATTCGTGTCTGCCTCGCCGGTACAAATTTTGCAGTAGATTTTAAGCTATCTTCCCGATGAGCTGGAAGTGAATATATTTTGGTCAGCACTAACATCTAGGTCTTTAGCGCTGGGATGACTTGATGTGAGCATGGAGCATCTCTGAAATGAGGGGGGGGGGGGGATAGATCACCGAGAAAACCCAGTGACCAGTGGCATAGTCCGGCACGATTTCCACACGAGAAAATCCGGGAACTGGTTCCGCAGGGACTCGAACCCGGATCGCCCTGGTGGGAGGCGAGTGTCGTAGCTTGCTAGGTTTGAAGCTGACATAAATGCAATTACAATATCACAATATTTCATTTTAGTACAGAGGATCGTTCACATTATCACATCAGTCACGAAAATCACAACGTGCTCCAGGTCAGTTTTGCGACGCGAGGTTATGTTATCAGTTGGTAGCGCGGTCGTGGAAGAACAGGTCTGGACACTCGCCTGGTAACTTGACCCCCTTGTTGTTTGGTTGCAGTTCACCAAGTTACCGAGGATATTGCGTTTAATTGGCGCTTCAGTTAGGGCGGTCGGACTCAAACTCCGCCCACTTCCCTCCCACTTAGATAAATAATTTATCAAAACGTATTTTTTATCAATTTATGAAATACTTCCTTTGCTCACAAATTTAAGAAAAGACTCCAGCAACCTTTATTTACTTTATAATGTTAACAATGGAAAAAAGTGGGCGGAGTTTGATTCTGACCGCCCGGATTACAGCACCAAAAAGTACAACATTCTCGGTAACTTGGTGAACTACAGCCAAACAACAAGGGGGTCAAGCAAAATACATTGGTAGGTAGACGAGTGTCCAGACTTGGATGTCTACGACCGTGGTTGGTAGGCAAAACACACCCGGCAATAATTATACCCGCCGTACGGTAAGTTGAAAATTTCAGAAACGAACTGTTGAAAAAAAAATACTAGGAATACTTCCGTTATTACCATACAACTATGTAAGAAAATGAAAAAGCAATACAGTGAGATAAATAAGTAAATTTATATGTTATTGTTACACGTCCGCGAGTATGAAAATTGTTCGCAATAATTATTTTAACAGTGAGTTAAACACTTCTGTTATAAGATAGTTGGGGGATAGTTGGGTTGGCATTTATATCGTAGAAATAGTTCCTTTGTATGTTACGAACAGCGGCAAAAATATTGAAAATCGGTAAATGGAATATGTACAAAACGAGTTCATTTTCAGAAAATGAAATAAAATGTATATTTACATTTAGCGCATATTACAATATTTTAGAAGTGACGTAGTTAGTGACGGCGGATGGACAATGTACGTCGGCTTGCAGTGCAGCCGTCAGCCTGGCACTGTTATTGTTGACGTTTGGCGGAATGATACATAGTTGCTGTGAAAACAGATCCAAGCTAGAACCAGGGCTTCCAGAATGTATCACGTTACTGTACGGCGGGTTTTTGTGCTGTTTATAACTTTTATTTCAACGACAACATGAGATTCGGTCAAGCACATGTCCGGGATGTATAATATAACATCATTACATTTAAAGAAAATAACAGCAGCACAGTTAGGAATATTACATGTTGTTGCAATATCACCTGGCAAGCCGGACAGCAAGACGTCCGAGCGGCAATCCGGTCAGCGTTTGGAAACCACGGAAGACAACAACTCACCTCACCCCCCTCGTAGTTGCACAATATTGAGGACAAGCACGCCTGTATATGGCACGGTTATCAAGTAAACGGGGTCTGTCTGTCGTCTGTCGTCGAGCTGTCGTCCACCAGCATTCATCATATCAACAGCAGTCCAGTTGGGTGCGTGCTCGTTCGTCGATGCCGTCACCTCATCAGTCCAGCTTCGGTAAGGTCGTCAGATCTAGTTATGTGGCAGCAACTCTCAACTTAATATAATAATATAATAAACAATAATATTGCGCTCCCCTCCTAAATAAATAGAACACATTGTAACCTATTTTGTATTCGGAGTACCTGCCATTGCAGTATAGTAAATGCCCGTTTAACCATAACTGTGTTAAAGTCATTTAGCCCTAAATAACATCTAAATAAACCCACAATGTAGCTACCATCTGAGTGAAACCCCCCAACTAATAATAACTTATGAACCCCCAATATAATAATAACGACTTACAAAATAATAATTTTGTAACAATGTGTTCAAAGCCAGCTTTGCGCTATGATGTTATGTTGTCGGTTAGCTAAAGCCCGCTCCGCAATTAAAACTATTAATGTCATTTATGAACGTTACCTCACTATAATTTATGTATTTATGCTGCGTGTCAACTGAAACGTCATTAAGTAAAACATTATTATCTACAAGTATGCACATTTTCATGTAATATGTATTTTTCAGCGAGGTGAGTCATACACATATTATTTTTTATTTCACAGTTTGCCAACTGTACAAATAAAAAAATGTGAACACATTAACACTCTTTTTGACGTATCCATTGCTTTTTTTTTATTTTGAAAGATGTATTAAAATAAAAGACAAAATACTTTAAAAAAATAACAAACAATAAGATGCATCCAAAATTCAATTCAACGAGAAAACTCCTGTAAATAAAATAGAATTTTTAGTTGGTTATGTTGGTACTGAAATTGTAGCGATACTAAAGTGGCTGTGTTAGACAAATCTATTGCATTTTCAGTTTTTAGGCCATAACACTTATTAAAATTGTATTATCAAAATTTTCTCTTCGACAAAGCATAGGATAGATTCTTGGTAGACTGCTTGACATAAATACTGTTGGAACCTTCATTAATTTGACATGTAGAATTACTGCAAGTGTATTCTTGAAAATTAACAATTAACTCTCTTGCAATGATACTGCATGACAAATTACTTCGTGAAATTGAAGTTTATGAATTCATTGCTGAAATAAGTAATGCTTGAAGAATAAGCATTACTTGATAAAGTACTACTTGTTTGCCAAACTAGACTTCGTCTATGATTTCCACCCGCTCAATGCTGTTGCACTGCAAATTATATAAGCTGTTGTCTGAGTTTTTTTCAAACCTTACCTACTCTACACAATTCTTGATATTACTTTTTGCACATGCTCCACGCTTTACATTTTAAATCTTGTAAGTATTTTCATAGGATAAATTCCTTTATACTTTGTAATTAATTCTAAAAAGTGGTAGACATATCAAAAATAGTTCATTAAAATTAATTATTTAATTAGCGTTTTGCGTTTTATTTCTTATCTTTTTCACACATATGTCAAGGTTTCCAAAAAAATCAGAATTATCACTAGAATTATAATTTTCTTAAATTGTTTCGAGTGAAACTATGGGCATACGCCGTTGCTGCACCGTATCTTGCCAGAAAACTACGTGAGATAAATACGACAAAAAAAATTAAACCAAATTTATCTCTGCGATCTGAGCACAGGCTAATAAAATAAAAACATACAATTGGTTGCGAAGTTTATATATAAATATACATACACACATGTGTGGAAATTACATTTATATATATATATATATATATATATATATATATATATATATATATATATATATGTGTGTGTATGTGTGTGTGTGTGTGTGTGTGTGTGTTGAAACGTAATTTTCACACCCTTCCTTACCAATCCACACAACGTGGCGCATCAGTGGAATAATATTGTAACACCCATAAAATAAACTGACAACCTGTCCAGATGCAATTTGTTAGTTTAATAACATCGTAGGGAATAAAAGAAATAATGAACAGTGTAAGAAATCATTATAAAGAATAACATTATGTGTAGTTGTAGAAACCACGGCAACACTAGCAGTAGGCCTACATCAATTAGTGTAAATTTAAAAGACAAATAGCGTTAAGTTGAAATGGCATAGCTCAGCTGGGAAAACGAAAGAAACTTATCTGCACGGTATCTGTAAGTGTATATATTAGGCTGTTTAAAAGGAAAGACAAGAGAAAAATTGTTTTTAAAAACTAGTTAACTACCAGAGAGGCAAAGAGACTAAAATTTAGTAAATTCATCGCCGGTACAGAACATTATTAATTGTCATCAAAACTTAGCTTTTTTTTTACGGTGTTCGCTACGTCATGGTGTTGTACTTCTCGTCGGTTAGCAGGCCCTCTCCTGTTCTTCATATTTCTCGTATACTGTAGGTTTCTGTGCCTTAACAGATCAACAGAGTTGCCTTATCATGCTCTGAAACTCAATAAATTTTGTACGGACGTCACTACATCGTCGACCCACACAACATTTCTGTCCAAGATGGATATCACAATAACGCATCTCTCAAAAACACTACAACTCGTTCCGAACACAGCAAAATATTGTTACAAGTTGGGGTTAGGTACGTTTGGGGATGGATGACTTTGATAAAAGAAACAAAATTAATAAAGCTAACCTACTTTATTTAAAACTATATATATTTAAAAAAAAAACCTATGTCTATAATGATTATTCACAATAGATGTCAAACAAAACAAATAACTACTATTTACATACAGGTTATAAAATCTAAATAATATCTACATATGTTCTCTGCACATGGAAAATCCTTCTAATCACTCACAATGGTGGACCCAACTAACGAGCACCGATGAACTTTTTTTTGTCCCAGGAACACCTTCTTCCCACTACTTGTCGCGCTCCAACTCGCCGGGCATCCTCAAACACTTGTCGCAACCCAGTACTTCTCGCCACTCGTCACTATCACTATAACTCGCACCAGGTACCTGCCAGCCAAAAACTCTCTTGCCTCTGCCGAAGCTCTCTTTTATATACTCACTCTAAAGTCTCGAATTCTCTCGGCAAGTCTTTGATCTCAAACCTCCTGGAAAGGTGTCGCATCAGGGTCAAGTACCATCCCGCAAAAAAGAGCATGAACAGGAATACTCTAGACCACGATATCTCCTTCTGTTACCCGATATTGGGTGCAAGTGGCCGTCATCGCACATGGGCGGCACAATGTACGCCGAACCTCTTTGTTATTGCCGCTGCTGTATCAGCTTACACTGCTCTCCACTATCACTGCGTGTATTCATTTAATGTGGCACCACTCAAGGTAATGCAATCCGTACAGAGCACAAGGAGGTCTTTTAGCTCTGCCGTCACTGTATCTTCTTTCGTCGCTCAGCCAGATAGTCACGTCGCCCTGGGGTGTGTAGGAAGGGGAAGGGGGATCTCTCTTGGCTCTGCCACCATTGTATCGTATTACACCGCTCAGCCAGATAGTCGCGACTCGCAACAATATATTACAACAAACGCAAATTAAAAATATCCACCAATAAAAATACGTCTCTCTAGTGTTACCCTGGTGTTAATATTCCGTTGCCTCCAGCAACATATAAGCTAAACATAGCTCTCGGCTAACACAAAACTTCAAGACATAAAGAAAACATAACTATGGAAATATGTATAAATCTGCATTTAAACACAAATATGATGGTCTACCAGAAATATTAATATTAAATCATTGGCCACACTATTAAAATGCGATACAATTACTCGACTAAATTTTTCCAAAAAAAAAAATACAAAAATACAAAAATGTTAAGCAAAATGTTTTAATGAAAACTTGTCGGCACTTCACATTTAATATCAATAATAATACTTTAAAATTCTAAATTCCGCGGAATGATGTTCAGGGCACGGTCGTAGAAGTACAGGTCTGGACACTAGCGTATTGAGTTGACCCAGTTATGATTGAAAGCGCCACTAGCAATGAAGTGTTGTTTTAACATTGCAGTATACCGTCATACTATCAGTTCTCCTAGCAGCTCCGACACGAGTTTGCTCCTTGTAGTCCCATTTACGCAATGTTAAAACAACACCAGAGTGCCAGTGGTGCCAATCAGTCATAACGGGGTCAACTTTCAACTCCACGTCCAGACCTGTTCCTCTATGGCCGTGGTTCAGGGTAATTAAGGGCGTCTAACTGAGGAAAAACAGTAATGTTATATTTTTATGAAACAATGTTAGTTTTCTAGAAGTTATTTTGGTGTATGTTTTCCTCTCACAAAAATATTTTTGCTCAGCCAGTTTTGCCATGATGGCACTTCAAATTAAAATTTTGCACGATTTTAGTTATTATAAGCTACAAAAATAACCTAATGAAATAAAAAAAATTCACATTGAAACTACATGTCACGAGCTACTGCTAGACGTGTTTTAAAATCAATCACAAATATATTTTCGAATTTTTAAAGAAATTGATAAAAGAGGCAAAACAATTCAAAATTTCAGAATATTTTTTTTTATTGCGAGAATGTTTTGTAATGGATTTTAAAACATCTCAAGCAGTAGCTCGTGATATGCATTTTCAGTGTGATTTTTTTTTTCATTTCATTGTGTTGATTGGTTTTTGCATCTTATAAGAACTAAAAGCGTTCAACTTTTGACTTTGACGTACTATTATGGGGAAATTGATTGAGCTATTTTTTTTGTCCAAAGTAATGTCTACAAAACCAACACTATTTCGTCCAAATATCAAATCACGACTATTTCCCACTTGGACACCCCCAAAAGAACGTTTTAGGAACATACATATAAAAACTTTTTTACTAATTTTTTGGGGTAACCAGTTCTACCACCCTTACCCGTTTTGCTCCGTCCCTTTATATGTACACACTCGCACGCGCACACTGAAAAAAAGAGTATAGTTGCAGGTACCATACTTCTGTTAAAATAGGGACAACAATACAGTTTTGTTGTTGATATTACTCTGGACAGTTCCTTCAACAATCTGTTTTGTAGAAGAAACAAAGGGCTTTGTTGCGTTTACAGACCAAATGGTAACTTCTAGAAAACAGATTGTTGAAGGAACTGTCCAGAGTATTACCAACAACCAAACTGTTTTGTTGTCCCTATTTTAACAGAAGTATGGTACCTGCAACTATACTCTTTTTTCAGTGCATGTGTGTGTTGTGTATGTAGGTGTGTGTGTGCTGTCAGAAAGCTTCGCGGTTGCACGCACAGCACCTCACCAAAGTTTCCTTGCACTCGGGTAAGACATAGCAACTCATACGTTGCAGATAGACATTCATTGTTATACTTACATAGTTATGTTACGACTACAGCTCTTCTTAGCTAGGTTTCTTGGGTAATTTTTTTGACTCGATTGGTTTTCTGGGACTACAAAGTGCAGCAATTGCGTTATGTCGGCGATTGAACTCAAAACTATAGTCTGTCTCACGTAAGAATGCCGGTCTTTGACAGTTCTGAAGACTATCATGTGCATAAATTTCTACAGGAAAATCCTTTTAATTTTGGTAAATTACAAAGTTTGAGAGCCATCTGAACGTATTTCTGCAATAAAACACTCGTGACCGAAGAAATTATCGCTTATTTCACGGAAATAGTTATGAAAATAAATGCCAACACAACTGTCAAAAAGTGGAATTATTGTATGAGACGGACTACAAAATCCTACGTTTATGGATAACGATTATTTTGTCCATGTCCACAAAAATGCTTAAGTTGACACACAAAATTAATCGTGTAGATGTTTTGTAGTGTATCACAACCAAAGGAAGGATGCAGCATCTTTTCTATTTCTAGTTACTAATTCATTTTTTCCATGTAGACTACACAATATGAAACACATGCATGACATATGCTATGCTGTTGGACATGAAAAAATTGCAAGACAATGGCCATGATATATTAATATTATTGTATACAAGGCTATTGGTTAAGCACCATTAAAAGTCTACGAAAATTATTACATTTTAGTGTACCTGGATTTTATGTAGGATTCAATAACTTGCCCGTGTCTACTAACATAATTTATTTAGCTCATTCTAACCCACCTATCAACACTGGTTATGCGTGGACAGGTAGGAGAATATTCACATCTATTTTTTTTATAGGGGAGTTTGGTTCTTGGGAGAAGATATGTGGGAAATAATTTTTGAACATAGAGTACAAGTGTATTCGTATTGGTGCTAAGAATAATATTCATATAAGATTCAGGCTGTGGCATAGTTCATTAATTCTTGTTGCAACTACACGAATTCACACACCGAATGATAACCGGATGTGTATTAACTGTATTATTATAGTAATTGTATTTATTTAACGGCTGTTTAAAGTACCTTGTTAGATGTTGTACATGAAGGAAATGGCATTCATCTGTAGAACGATTTCAGAAAACTCTGTAAAACTGAGATTAGCATGGCAGAACTTGGGAATCGAACCCGCATCGTCCC
Organism: Medauroidea extradentata; assembly: GCA_003012365.1. Classification (NCBI taxonomy): domain Eukaryota; kingdom Metazoa; phylum Arthropoda; class Insecta; order Phasmatodea; family Phasmatidae; genus Medauroidea; species Medauroidea extradentata. The sequence continues at coordinate 12,772 of PNEQ01103070.1, forward strand.
TAACGCAAGACATACGTTTTATTTATAGCTCCACCTCACACGATTAGCTAATGAATCGTGTTATGTCGATAGGAACGTATCTAGACTTTCCTTCAGCCGAGGCAAGAATTGTGATTTGCTCCCCCACCCCCACCCTCTTTCTCCACCCCCTTTTTCCATCTGTCCAACCAACCAAACAGTATAACGTACCTTGCACACGTTGTTTTGAGCTCGCGTAAATAGCAGTATAACATAGTAGAAATACGTAAAACATGTACTTACAAGCTACCATAAGCAGTGTTTTAAGGCCTTGTTACGGAGTTTTGCAATGATTTCGAAAATATTTTTTTTTATTGCTACCTAATACTCATATCAAAATTTCGCTGCACAGTTTTGACAATTATATGTTATAATTTGTAGCTGAATTTTTTTGTAGAATTATACTGAACGGTTTTTTAGATTTCATTACCCGAAGTACCACGTTTTTCGTCGTGAAAATAAGCAAAAATGTGAAGGAAATTATTTTTTTACTGTCGAATGGTACATTATTTTAAAAAACGCGTCCACAGTATTGTGCATCATGTGATTGCACATTGACTCAAATTTTGACAAAACTTTTGGTTAAAAAAACATTTGAGTTATTGGCACTAGTCTGAAAAAACTCGGGATCAAGCCCTTAAGTGTCCGTTCTAATTATAAATACTGCATTTATGACGTTATATGGAGTCCAAGGTTAATAAAAATACAAAAATACAAGTCTAGTAAAAATTTTAATATTGCTGGATATTGTATCATTTTTACACTCACTTACATTTCATTCCCAAGTAAACATTTTCGACACCACTAACGCCCCTTCTAACCCGGCGTCCGGGGCTGTCTACCCCCCTCCCCTCAACCATCCCTCTAGATTCACCCCGGTATGTTACGACTCTTTGGATGAAGCACACTCAACTCGGCACATTATTGGCTAAAGCCGACAAATTATGTGCATTACACAGTACAATGATCTCATCTTGTGTTATGTGACCCAATAGCTGGAGTCCAGAAAAAATTGCGGATTCACTAACCTGTTGGGTAGCCTCCCTTTTTAATTTTCCTATATTAGTTTGAAAAAATAACCCGCCGGCTTAAACGTTGTACAGAACTGATTTAGGCACGGTTCCTTTTACTTAGGTAAGGAACAACTGAATTTATTATGGATAGACATGGAGGAATCAGTGGCGAAGCATGATCGTGTTCCAAGGCAAGCAGTAGAAGATCCGACTATACAGTTTAAGCATGTAGATGTGTCACTGTAGAATATGTTCCTCGCCTCTTACACGCTACTGGTTGTTAAGTGTGTCTGTATCTACCAGTCAAATGGTTCCACAGGCAACTGAGAATTGTGTATAGCCATTGTCAATCATCGCTTGCTCTAGAACACTTCATGCCTCGCCACTGGGAGGAATATTGCGAGAATCGTTTCTGCACGAGAATTCTCAAAATCGGTCAAGTGTGCACCGCTTGGACGATGGCTGTTTGGCACGGTTATTTGCTCGCAGACAAATCACTAGGGACAGGAAGTTTTAACGGAAAGAATTTTGCACCACTTTGTTTCCGTGCTTTACTTACACACCCGTAGCTCTGCTTCATGGTTATTGGCTGTGTGCATTCATGAAGAGTCGTCATCATTTGACTGCGCCAATCAGAACAAGGTTAACTCCGATAGCACACGTCTGTGATTTGCGTACAGAAATCCGAGACGCTGGGAATTCAAACAAACACTGACCAAAACGTGGAGCTGAAGGTGTGAACGTAAAGCAGCGAAACAAAGTGGTTTAACAATATTTCTGCGATAACTTCCTGTCCCTACAAATCACAGACGTTCTATCATAAGGCACCAGAATTAGCACTGACTCTGTCAAATAGGAACTCGTCAGTAACCAAAGAAAAGCACCAGAAGCCTAGCAAATAGCTATGGACCACTGTTTTTCGCGAAAATAATTTTGCCTCGCTTTATTTTTGTGCCTTACGTGCACATCTGCAGTTCTGTTTCGTGGTCAGTGATTGGATATTTTAACTCTCACGAGCCGTGGAATTCTGCCGGCAAATCACAGACGCGTATTGTTGCAGGAACGTTAAATTGGCTCAGTTAAATTATATACGACTCTTCATTAACAGAGCCACAGATTTTTGGGGAAATAATTCTACATAAGTTTGTTTCAAAGCCATATGTGCACATTCATAACTGTGCTTCATTGTTATTGGCAGAGTGTCATTGCATAAAGGCCGAGGGTTACAAACATCCAACCACTGGCCATGAAGCAGAGCTGCAGGAGTTCACGTAAGGCAGTGAGAAGCAAGTTGGAGCAGAATTCTTTTCACCAAAAATTACTGGCCCTGTTCATTAAAGACACACAGCTAATAATCATGAAGCAGATTTACAGATGTGCACGTGAGACACTGAAACAAACTGGAGCAAAATTATTTTCCCGAAAAACAGAGGTCCCTACAAATAGCCAAATTTTCCCGCGATGGATTACCATCCCTGGACGAATTTTGCAAGAGTAAATTTACGCCACTCAAATACTGCACTTCGTAACATGTAGTAAAATAATCTTAATTTTAGGCCTTAACTCCCTTACTTAATCACACGACACATGTTATATTTTTTTTATTGTTGGCTGCAACTGTGATCCTCACAAGCTAAAAACTCTAAGCGGTGATAGATATTACAAAGCGACCTTATAAAAAAACTGCTTGCATTTAATTCGTGTGTAGAACGCACTGGAACAGTAATTAACTACGAACGAGTGTGTCAATGTATTTCTCACATGATAAACAACATAAAATATAATTGCAAAACAAATAAAGTCATATCATTATTTAATAAAAATAAGTTTCAAGTATTTAACATACATGCCACAATGGCAGACATGGAATATTTTAAACTATAACTCGTACGAGTCGTTTAAAAGACAAGCAATTTTTATATTTTATAATCATAGTTAATTTATGTGGAAGATATTTAAACAAAATCAACTTGCTTATAAATCTTAGAAACAGACATATGCATACAATTTCTCAAAAAAAAAAAAATAATATTAGAGATACGTAACAAAATTTAGCAACGATGTTTTTATGCAAAACAAATTATAAGGATCACATAAATTGAAAAATACTTTTTATACACTTTTTTCCTAAAGTAACAAGCGTTTTCTATTTATCAACTAATCTTACTAGGTATTATTAATTTTATGAACCATGTACACATTATCTGAATCACAGGCGTCTCTTAGGCGGTTTCTGTTTACATTTAGAGTTATTATTCTGTGGGGACCCTGTATTTCCTCTTAGCTTGTTTGTTGATTTGTCCGCTACTGACATACCAAAATTCGATTTCCCTTGAGGCCCACCTGATGTTGTAACCGTATTTTTCTTTGCACTGTCTTTCGAAATTTGGCTTTTTGCGTCACTCTTCTTCGAATTGAATTGCTCAGTGCCTGGAAAATTCGTTTTGGTATTATGAACAGGGCCAGATACTTTATCTTCCGAGGCTTCAATATCAGTTTCAATAGCATTAATACTGTCATTGCCTTGTTTTGCAGTGTCAGATTCTGTAGTGTACACATTTCTAGTTTTGTCCATGCAGCTTTTAAAGTTCTTTGGGCGGTTCTTCAAACCAGGAAGTTGCGAACCTTGGATGCGCGGACTACCCACAGTGTCTTTTTCATTTTTTAGACATATATTTGTCTGGATGGTACTTTTATTGTTAATTACACTTTCTTCGGTACACTCAGCCTTAGCATTCTCAGAAGGTTTATTAACTCGTATATGCTTCGTCACTAACGGACCGATTGACAAATTATCGGATTCCAGTTGTTGGGATTTTTCGTCGACCTGTACGTTTGATTGCAACGACTCATCGCCAATGACTATCTCATATTTGGGGGTATTTACACAGAAATCAACTTCCTCCTTTGAGTTCTGTATGTCTTCTTTTACCAGTTCAAGTTTCTTTCCAAAATTACTTACTGCATTTCCGGACTGCTGTGTTAGTGTACTCTGCTTAACGCATAGTTCCGCGTTTTTATTTTCCAGCCGAATAGAATTTTCGTCATTACTTTTTTCACTAAATGCCGGCTTGAGTTCTGAAATTTTACTTGAAAGTTGGGGTATTTCATCAACAGTGAAATCTTTGGTGAAAAATGATTGATAAATTTCGTCACAAACATCAGTTTTCACCAATGGATTGGTTTCGGAAGGTGCCTTTACTTTAGAGTTATCAGAACTTTTAGCGACTTCACAAACAGGTGAATTTGTGTAGAATTTCATTTCAGCTGGTGGAAATATTCCGAGCAGACTATCCTTCGATTCCACATTGCTAATCTCTTGGCAGCTAACTGGAACACTTTTATTGTTCGGTGATAGCTGTGATTTTATTGGTATAAGTGATCTGTGAAGTTTTAATTTCGAGGAATCTATTTGTATTTCAAGAAGACTATCTTCCTGTATATCACCACAGTTATCCTCACGTATCGAAATTTCTTGCTGAAGTTGTGGCGGTACAGAATTGTCAACATTGCTCGAACTATCGTGGGTATTGATGCTCGCTGGAAAAGAGCTATCAGACTGAATTTCAAAACAATCACTATTGTCACTAGGTAATTTATTAGATACATTTTCTGAATCTATCGACTGCGGTTGGCGATCTATCCCAGTATTATCTTCTTTTCTGGTACAAAATGCAGCATCACATTTTGGTGTATCGCGGTTTCCTTTAAACTTACACCCAGCTGACTCCGTGCCATTATTTAACGAAAAAGAATTTTTGAACTCTTGTATGAGGGCTAAAAAATCAATTTCTTTGCGGCCAGTTGAACTGAAATCTGAATTTACGTCACCAGCATTAACTTGGTCTTGCTTCTCAATTATTGGCATTCTCGGACTTTCTTCATTCATGGTTTCAAAATGGTTCACAAGTGAATGTGATTTAGTCTTAACTTCCACGTCGGAATCGTGGGTTAGAAATGACTCGGGCACTGGCAGAGATTTGTGACTAATTTTTATGAAACCATTGGTTTTTCCTATGTCAGATGATGTTTGATGTATTTGTTTTATTTCAGCATTTTTGTTTCCATCATCAGTTCCTCGAGACGGTTCTCTTACTGATGTAAGGACACAACCTTCATTCGGCAAACATACACAGGTATCCACTTTGTCGCAACTCTTGCTGCCGGTCTCGTTTTTAAAATCGTCTTCTTCAAAGACATTAATTTTAGTTGTCTGTTCAGGATTGCCCTCGCCTGAGCTGCAGCTTTCGTGTTTTCTTTTAATATACTTCGCTGTGTCTTCGCAACTGTCTTCATAAATGCATTGACTATCAACCTTGATCTCCGATTCACTTTTGATGCAATCGAAGCAAGAGACATCTTGTAACAACGTTTCAGTCGTTCTGTATGCGATACAATTTTCCTCTAAGTATTTATCTTCATTGGCCTTAGTTGACCTGCCTTCATTTTTGTTTTTACAAAGGCCATTAAGCGTGTTCCCTGGCGTCAAATATTCGTGCCAAATGACACAATTTACAGTTTCGCAGAAAGTTTTGCCGGTACTATCAGGTGATTCTGGATATGAGCTAGTTTCGGCCACTTCCCTCATTTCGTTCTTCAAGTTACAGTCGCTTTTTTTGTCATTTTCAATTAAAATAGAATATCGCTCCTCTCCACTGCTGTTTTTTACAGTACAGTCCTTCACTGCTCCTGCATTTGTATTAAATATTTCTTCTGATGAAGAAACAGATTCAAATGAAATATTATTTTCGCACCAACCAGGTACAATGGATATTTCTGTTTTATTACCGACGTCATTTTCACGTGAGTGATTGACAAGTTCTGCACAAGCATCTTCAGTAACATTGTTTGAATTAATTCTAGCATCACAGTGTAAATTATTTAACAACTTTCTTTGTGATAACAAGTGGTTTCTTCCATGCTTTTCTTTCAGTTGAGCTAGATCCATCGCAGCTAAGCTATCTTCAGAGCAATAGTGTTCCTCTTCGTGAACTTCTGTCTTCTTATCGACCGAATTTTCTGTTGTTTCTTCACTGTAACTCTCAAAACAATCGGATAATTCCTTTACTACATCATCAGGTTCGTTGGTATGCATTACCTCGGATAAGTCTAAAAGTATATCTGCTGGAACAGACAAATCAACAAGATTGTGTTCACTCGTGTCTGATATCGCACCACTCTTGCTTGACCCTGGAATTTTTTCATCACTGATAACATGTTTTAATACGAGGTTATGTACCTCTGTACTGATAAGCCTATTCTCGTCACAATTTTCTCCAGAACTATTAAATAATCCATTTACTGAGCTTATAGAGTCACTCGATGTATCAACTGGACAACTGATATCACTGTTAGCAACAGGTTTGAACACATAATCATCAATATTGCTTTCTTTTAGTAAAACATCAGACGTAGGTTTGACACCATGCTGTTTGCAAGCAAGGTATACAGGAAGTGTATTTATAAATTCATTTTTCACTGAACACACAATATCATCATGCATATTATTAGTAATTCTAGACTTTATAAATACAGGACTAACATGTTCGTTATTTGTGTAAAATGTGTCACGACTTTCAACATGATCATGAGTACTGCTAATTTGCACATCGTCACAGGATTTTAATATGTTTTTCTTAGGTTCGAAGCATTCATATTTATCAATCTCATGCATACTACTTACAAGTTTCCTGTTTTCGTTTGAGTCGTTTCTACCTCTGTTGCTAAAATCCTCTAGATCTTCATCTAGCATTTTCTGGTCACTGCCTTGTTCCAGTGAATAAAGAGCACTGCTTGTATGGTTTTTTTCAGCAGGCAATTGTGCATCATATTTTTTGCATTCCGGTTTGAAATCAAGATCACATTTATTTGTCACAGCAAAATTATTTTTAATTTCACTTACACTGGCAGTTAGTTTATAGTCAAACATATTTTCTGTTTTCACTTTTGACATAGGTACATTACAGTCGTAGCGAAGACACATTTCATCAGCATCAAAAGTATCACTCTCACTATTGTAATTTACTAGCAGTGGTGTTTCGTCAGATAAACTACCTAAAATATTGCTATTATTATTTCCAATAATATTTTCTTCTCTATTATAGAGAGTATTGCAAATACTTTCAGTATTACACGAATCAAGTTCAGCCTGGACAAGACTGGTATGATTAACATCAGCATTATTTATAAATTTTTGTACGTCAGCTAGGATGAATATATCTCCATGTTCAAGATCATTTTCAATTCTATCCTTTCCTATATCATAGCTTACATCAGGTTTTTCCCCAGGAAGTTGGATGCACTGTTCATGTACATATGCCAGCGTCCCAGTTTGATCACATTTCATCATCGAAGATTTATGTACAGAGGTATTCCATTGCGGCATATCCCGAATTGCTTGATAGGATGGTCCAGTTTCATCTCTGATATTATCATTGCTATGTACGATAGTTGAAAAAGCACCAGAAGAATTTTTGGTGCTCATTTCAGTTTTTTCTCCATTTTGCATTTTGTCCAAAAAATCTTTTCCTTCTTCATTTAAGAAAATGGTATTTCTTGAATAATTGTGTCCTGTTGACTCGCGTACACTTGACAGACTATTACAGATATCACTCTTATGTATTAGTTGCGACGAAATTAGAACATTATCTATTTCTTCTGCCGACGAATTACAGCCAAAAATGTTTCCTCCCTCATGTGCATCACCCACTCTATGCGGTGTAAGCTGCAGACATGAATGTAACTCAGCAACTCCTTGCTGTTGCGCTGATGAATTATCCTCCAGTCGAATTTTTGGGTTTTTGTCTAAATTTTCCACACTTTCACGCAAAGCAAGATCGCATGCCTGTGATGTGCTTGGCGAGAATTCGTTTCCCATCCTGTTTCCTTCTTCGCAAAGACATGGTTCGAAATTCTGACACAATCCAGTTGTTTTCCCGATCTCAACTGAAGCAGACTTATGTCCTGATGAAAGACGATGGCAGATATCTTCAGGTATATTGCTTTTTGGTGTCGGTGGCTCAGATGACACACATTTGGTCTCTTTGTCGACTGCATTAATGTTTTTTTCATTCACAACTTGAACTGCATTTTTCAGTGTAGATTGCAGCGACGAGTCATTTTCCTGCTCTAGCAATGAATAATCTTTAGCTCTGCAGGCAGGATGGCAGTAGTCCGTAGTTACACATTTCACATCAATGGATGGGTCTTTCGCATGCATTGAGCAAACACACCTATACTTATATTTGTACTTGTACTTATATGTGTATATGGTGTTGGTATGTGTGTCTTCTTTCCCCATCAATAGAGTAGTTTGACTCCCTGTGCTATTACTTCTGTTCACAATACGCGATGAGTCATTAATGCCATGAGAGAAGTCATTAAGTGCATTGCCAATCCTACCATTTTCCATAGCCTGTGAGGCCTCAGCAAATTCATCATTGTATGAAATGATTGAACAATTGTAATGAGTATCCGACGAAAACACTGGGCACTCTTTTCCTATTGTGGTATTTTTTGCTCCACCTGACGAAAATATGCTAAGAGGAAAATCGCCACCATCAAATTTATTTATACTGGAGGTATTACTATGTGATTCACAAGAACCTGGTTCTTCTTTCGTAGACTTCGCCTGACTAATATCAACCTTTTGCTCAAGTTGAATTTTGAATTGATTTTCTGTGCCCTGATTTTTTGTGCTATCAGTGTTCTCAGTTAATTTTGGTTGTGTTTGTTCCATATGTTTTAACGACTGTTTGGTTATCATATTTTTTATCTCAACATTAGCTGATGGCATCACCACGGTTGGGGACATTATCGGAAATCTATTTTTCGGCAAAGATTCCCCAAGAGTTCTCTTTTTATCTTCACTTCTTCGAGATCCTTTCACTTGTGCTTCATCCTTTTCAGAACTGTTTCTCCGCGAATATCCAAAAATTTCGTTCCCTTTCTGCGACCTACTCGGTGGTTCACTACAACTTCTGACAGGGACTGTGTCTCGTACGTCGCGAGTTTTTAAGTGTTCCATCTGAGTCGCTTTAAAATGAACAGTATTACTAGTTTTGGTACACACAGAACAACAAGCGAAGCAACAATTCAGTGTCCTGGGTGGTAGGCAATGACAGATCCTGACACTCTTTGGGCATCTACATTCAGCGGAGGAACAAGCGGTCGTTTTCAGATGCTTGTTCTTGTGCTTGTTATTTGGTAATGGTGATATTTTGGGAGTGGCATGTTCAGGGTCGCATGAACGAATGTGATGTGGGCAGACTAACCGACGACATTGAATCTCCGTCTCGCATATTCTTCCAGTAGATGTCTGCTCATAATTGCTGTTCGTCGACTGGAAGCACAGTCTCTCTCTGACAGGTTCCCCCACTACTTGCAGACAGGATTTGAACTCCACTGGAATCCAGGAACAAAGGTGCCCGCACACTTCGCACACTTCCTCATTACATACATTGAAGACTCCTGAAGGAGTTGACATGCATTTCGGGGTAAAATTGTGTATGCAATGATCTGAAACAGTATTGAAAACTAGGTTAGCTACATTTCAACAGCAGTTTAACAATTTGCACGATGTATGAACTGAAACTTAGTGACTGGATTTAGTTGTTTGGACATACTCCATTGCGAAATAAATAACTGTCAAAGAAAACTAAAAATAAAAGAATAAACATAAATAAGAAGAGTATTCTTTAGTCAGCCATCAGTCATCAGTTGCACTCGTGTTCCTGAACCCTGTGTGTCTACCTGATGACAGAAACAGATTCCAGTTCCCGAAACGTCGTTACCCAGTCTGTCTGGAAAATTAATGTTTTTTGTTTCATCTCACTGTTGTGTCGTTTGTTGTTTTTTTCTGTTTGTGTCTGTTATCTATTGTGTTTTTTTGTTTCATCGTTGTGTCGTTTTGTTGTTTTTCGGTTTGTGTCTGATATATACTGGTTGATGTTTGGTCTCATTGTTGTGTCGCATGTTAACGTGGTTTATTGATTTTTTACATTATTACTGTATTTTCATTTATTATGTGTTTGTTTCTTGTTTTATTTAACCTGATTCCATTATTTTATTTTGTGTATGTATTCCATAGACTAAAGCATACTCTGCTTATTTACGTTGTTTCTAATATTTTTAGTTTTCTTTGACTGTCATTTATTTCGCAACTGAGTATGTTCAAGCAACTAAATCCAACTGTGCACTCCCAATGCACAGTTCTTTCAAAGATTGAAATATATTTATAAGAAAACATGAAGTTATCTCATTTCTGAATAACAGGTATACATATGGTTAAGTTTTAAATTTTATAATAGTGTTGCATGTGTTACTTGATAAAGTAACAAAAATAGCATACATTCAGCTAATTATGATCACACAAGTAACCTTCACACAAAATTATTACGAAATAAAGCAAAACCAGATGTCTCCCACTTTTTAAGAAGCATGGAAAATTCTATCATTTCACTATTAATTGCACTATGAAATAAAAACAGAATTCGAACTATTCAATTACTCAGATAAAAATTTTTCTAAAAGGAAGATAATTTAAAGATGGGTGTCTAAATATTCTGCGAAAGTGATTACAATAAATTGTTTCATAATAATGAATAATATAGGGAGGAAATCACAAAATTATGGATTTTGATACTTTTATTTTAAATTTAATATCGTAAACATTATCTATGGCCCAATCACAACGAAAATGGCGAAGTATAGTGTCATAAATGCAAAATATATTTAAATTTTTAAAAAAGCATTTTGAGAGTCCATTTTTAAAAATTTCAATAATATCTCAAATATAAGAAAATATTGCATAGAGTTAAACACAATTTCTTGGAGTGCTTTCAGATTGATCTTTACATATATTTTTATGGTGTTCCTGTCCAGAAGCTGGTAACACAGCTTCCTCTCTTCCAACAACAACAGAATGTGTAAATGTTAGTTTGCTGTTATGTCGTCCTTAGTTATGAAGATGTTGGAACAGAGGAAGATGTTAAGAATTATTTAGATGTGCTTATTAAATTAATTTCAGAGCATAAAAAATAATTTGTGAATCAAAAGATTCTGCTACTTAGACAAGCAAAAATAAAGCATGTAATAAATTGACGCAAGGCTCAATGTAGCCCAGATCAAAAGTGACAAAAGTTCAACTAGTTAATGTTACAAAACACGAGGAGCAACTGTGGTGGCTCCAGGCATGAATGAACCGGGCAACCACCAACCCATAAATGACCTTCGCCAGCAGTTTAGTAGTTACATTATGGTTTAGGTCACACCAAATAATTTTGCAGTGATTTTAAAGATATTATTCTTAAAGCAACCTAATTTTCACACTGAAGATCCCCATATATTGTTTTGTCATAAAATTGCCATTTCTTAAAACCTAATATTGTGACTGATGGTCACTGAACAGCATTAGTTTTGTAAGTTGTACTACGTAACTGTTCTATATTGGATAGTTGAAGTTGACACCTTGAGGTAGGTGTTTGGTAAGTGTGTTTGTTCTGTTCTCGAATCTTAGAATTTTTGTGTTGTCTTGATTATTGAGTATTTTTTAATTATGGTGTTTTAGATTCTTGGTTATCGTTATTTGCCATGGGCGTATTAATATGTTGGCCATTAAATTCTTAAAAAAATAAGTAATAATATGGTTTGCTAGCTGCCGTAGGAGGTGGAGGTTGGCAGTACGGAAATTGTAGTTTGACTGTCGAAGATCCCAATCTAAGTTGATCGGGGAACCAGGAATGTGGCTAAATTGGTCTTAGACCATAAGTGTTAATAATCCTTAGTTTATGTTCGTGTTATCATATGGTTTTTACCTAAACTGTTTATATCGAATGTGTCAGAAGCATTCATTTGACTCGTGAGTGCAGCAAGAGATGTCAGACGAAGGAACAAAGGTATGATCTCCAGACAGTAAAAATTCAGCTCTACATTGAAGACCTGCAGTGGTGAGTCTTCTAAGTCCTGAAGCCGATTGAGTGTTACCGCCATTATTTTTGCACATTTAATCTTTAAATTGCCTCTTGTTAAATCTAATTTAGCTCTGATTTGCATAAAAAATCTAACCAGAATATGCACTCTCCTTTTAAATTTAACAACTTTTGTTATTATTTCCTTAATACAATGTAAATTAATAACTCCTCCACTTGCCACAAAAACCAAGCTGTTATCCTTCAGATAATTTAATATGCTTGTCCTTATTTTCTCACAATCATTAATAGCACAGCTCCTCATTAATATCAGAACAAGTAGCTCGTCATGTCTCTTACATGTAAATGTCGTCTACATAAGTAAACACGAATCGATACCTATATTCACACATTATTTCGTCTGTTACTCTCGACATTGGCTGTGTGATGTCACTACAGCCCATAGACACCCATGTCCAGTGATGTGTTCCCCAGGGCATTTTTAAACACTAAAGTTTCATGTGAGTTTTCATGTAATTTGATTTGATAGAATATTTCCAGTGATAGCACGAAACTGCACCACTCTGCTCATGGTCATCAGGCCATGCCTCTACCAAAACCATTTTGTTCAACTTCTTTATCCACAATGTACCACGAATCTTTTTTTACTGGTTACACAAACTATGGCCAAAACAACAATAAAAATCAGGAATTTAATTAAGGTCCTAATTGACACTAACACCTGCTACAGCAATGAGCAGAGTGGCGCATTTTCGTGCTATCACTGTAAAAAGTGGTTACAATACTTTTGGTGGCAATAAACTTCATAGTGCTTCAGATTTTAGCACCCAAAATATCGCCAATTTTGTTAGGAAAAAAAAGCCAAAATCGAGCAAAATAATTTTTTTTTTTGCTAACAAACATTGCATTATTTTGCTAAACACCTACAAAGAATCGCATGACTGCTTAATTTCTTCAAAGTATTCCCTTTAAAAATATTTGAGTTTTTTAACTAATGTGAAAAAAATACCGCAAAGTGTGTCCTTAAGGGCACTGACTATTCTGTGCTTCAAAACCTTACATGTCCGATTGAAAAGGGCGAAATTAAAGCGCATATCAAATGCAGCATCGCCACGGGCCAAGCGCTGAATTAGCGTGCAAGATTCCCGCCGATACAATTTTACTATGGGGATTTTAAGCAGTGACCCTATATTTTGATTGGTTGAAAGTATGAAGTGAAGTTCATCGCACATTTCTGCCCAAGTTTCACATGTATCCTGTTAGCACACTTTGAAGTATGGCCGTCTGTATAGTCCATTTTTGGCTATGATGAAAGGCTTAGGAACAGCGTTTTTAATTAGCTGGGTGTCTTAACGACAATCTGTATATATCTGAAGTGTATTTTCTTTTCGTACATTGGCATATTTGACACACGTGGAATTGTTTAGGAACATAACTTATTTACGAACATACTGTATCGATTTGAAGCATGTGGTAGGCACATAATAGTTTCGGAAAATAAAATGTATTTAAAAACACCCTGCAATAATTTGAAGCATGAGGTAGGCACCAACTGTAAGAGAATATTGTAAAAAGTGCATGTATAATTAGTTACACAATTAATGTCATGCATCTGTCAATGTTAGTATTTCAATAAACATACTTAAATTGATCTGATTGATGTTCTCAACTTTCGCCCTTGTCAATAAAAATGTTATACCTACTCTGAACTATTGTAATTTGATTAAAGTCTTCAATCACAAGAAAAGTCAAGGAGCTGTTTTTCAAATTTGATACTTCGATTTTTAATAAGTCTATACAGAAAATATAATTGAATTAGTTAACTATTGGTGTCTGAATTAGTATTTAATATATACTTCTGCCACAAATAATTATGATAAAACTATACAATTTAATATACTTTGATAAATTTATATTGATAATTTCGGTTATTATTTATGTTGGAGGGCTTTGATTAATAGAAAACTTAAAATTGTTAAGCTGCACAACAATGGTTGTCGCAGCTGCTCTCATGAGATGTCTGCGAGGACTTAGGTAGTTACACACACTTTCAGAATGCTAGCTATTGAGCATGTGTTTTATGTTATATAATAAACGAGGAAGATAATGAAAAGAAATTATTTACTTTATGACATGAAGAACTGATATTGCTAATTTGACTAATCAGTACTGTAGTTGTTTAGAGTGAAATGATGTTTTGTATCGAAACTGGGAAATTTCGTGTGCATCGCTTTATATCTGCTTCATTTTAGAATTTAAAAATAACATTCGGAAATAACTGAGTGTATATGGAACCCAGTCATAAAAACTCCAGGAAGAAATTTCTCTCGAATGGAATAATTTATTCACTTCAGTCAGCGTTCAATGTTTACATACGTTGCATTGAATTTTATTATAAAATAATTAAACCCATTTGCAATAATTGTGAAATGCAAGTAAACACGTTAATAAAGCACACTTTTTTAAATATGTAGGCCTACCATCGCACAGTTAAGTTCTCATTGGTAACTACCGAAATTTTTTTATACAGCACATTCCTCAAAGTGTGCTAAATGAAACCCTATGAAAGTTAAATCTGTAAATATGAAATAAGTTAATGCCTTAATTTATTTTCGTGAAATCTTCTGACATCTTCTAAAACAATAAAAAGAAGTCAAATCACAGTTCGGATACTAAACAAAGCACGAAATAACAATAAATTCTAATTTCCTTACATAGTACTAAATTTGTACGGAATATTAAAAAACTTTAGAAAATGTAAGCTACTCAAATTTTTCAAGTGATCAAAAATTGTCATAGAGCCACCCACCATTGTTTAAAAAAATTTACGATACGGTGTGAACAATGTAAATAAAACTGACGTCGCTTTTCTAGATAGTGCATGTGTACAGAGTTTGATGAAATTCCGATAAACGGTTCATGTGATAAAAAAAAATCAAATGGTTGTCATGTGTAAACATAAACACGGCATGAGTAAAATACTTGTAAGACTTTTTATCTTGGTTATATCTTCCGAGTTTTGTGAAAATCTGAAATATCCTTCTTCATATAATAGCTCGTTATCAATAAACGATCTCATGGCCGTAATTTTATATTAGGACCGCTATATGAACAAAACAAAAGAAAAAGTAATGACACAAACGAAACACTTTGTGTGTACTGAGTTTGATGAAATTCTGAAAATGGTTTCATCAGCTATCTCATTTTTTTAAATGACCGCCATTGTGAAAATATGAACAGGGCATGGACAAGATTCATATAAGTTCCAAGGTTTCAGACGTTTATACGGGAGGGAAGGGGATGGTCACACGGACAGACACACGTGCAGACAGATGATCTTATATGAGATTATATTTTCTTAGGAAAGTAGTCCAAAAGTCTAACATAATTTGAAAATATGCAAAAAAAAGGTTTTTAACGACTTGAACACCCTCCTTTAGGTAGGCTATGTGTGTGTGTGAAGCAGAAAATTGACGAAATGGTAAGGGTGCTGCTGACTGACCGACGTACGTAATATATTATCGCCTCTGCGTGCAAGCTACTCAGCTGGTGTGCAGTACTTTACTACTATAGTTTTTTTCTATGGGACTTTTAACTGTGGCTAAATTATTGTATTTTTGCGTAGCATAGTTCAAAGTTCAACGCTTGTATCCCATGTCGTGTTTTAAAATCAGAAATTTGCCAGACATGGCAGTCTGCAAAAGCCATTTTTGGCCATTTTAAGGAGCCCGAAAATGAAATTTTTAATGAATGTGCCGAACTTTCAAAACAAAAGTGTGTTACTTCATAGGTATACAAACATAATATGTGTTAGATAGATTCCGTCATAAAAAGAATAGTCGTAACTTGCTGAAACGCATTTGAAGCAATTGTAGGAAGGCAGGCCCTTTAAGGCGAAGTTTTACATCTCGTGTTGAATTATTTGGCAGTAAATCGTGACAAAAATGTTAGTATAGCACTTAAACATTATGCGTACGTCGGTATTCGGCACCAATTTTTACATACGCGTTACCCGACGACTCTGAAAATACGAGAAAATATTTATTATTCAGAAATAACTTTTGAATAATTACGTCATAAACAGAGGTGAAGATGCTACAAATGTATTAGTTTATAGCAATGTGATGTATTTAACTACAGCGGGAGTGATATATTATAAATGTTTCTAAACAGCCAAACAGTACAAAAATATGTTTTTCAAACTTGGGTAAGTTAAGTGGGCTTTTACGTCTCGTCAACAACGAGGTCATTAGATGTTAACACACAACTTGGTACAATGCCAGGATCTAGAAGAGGACTCGGCCATGGCCTTTGTTAAGGATCCATTCCAGCATTCGTCTGGAGCGATTTCAGTAAACCATTATTTATACTCGGCTCGTGATGGCCCACGCCTACCATGCACTTCAAATGCGCTGTAGTGTGCTCGTAAACAGGTTTGTTCTACGAAACTATTCCACGTGTACGAATTGTGCCAATATGTGAAAAGAAAGAAATGTCACTGTTAAGACACAATCCTCTTTAAAAAATAACAAGAAGTTACCAGCAAAACTGATAAGCCTACTTTCCTCAAAAAAGTGCAAATTAATCCAAAAAATTAAAATTGTTTACGTAATTTATGAATATCAAACGATAGAATTGATTTAGTCGTAGGCTACACGAAATATACTATAGATGAGTCAGCTTACAAAGTAATTTGCGCGTAACCAGTTTAATAAATTAGGGGAATATTTTTTGAGATGACTTTCTATCAAAAAGATAAAAAAAATTGCAGTTATTTTCAAAATATAACAGAATCATGAACGAAATATACAAAAGCCGAGTCAGGTTTGTGTGCAGTAGCTTATATGTGTACCAAGTTTGATGAAATGCTGAAAAAAAAATATATCATAAGGTATGTATTACAATGCTAAACATATAAAGATGGCAGTCATTTGGAAAATATGAAGACAGGGTGAAAGTTTTACGCAAAAGTAAAGTCGGCTTCGTATGCAGTATACGTGTAACAAGTTTGATGAAATTCTGAAAAATAATTCCTAAGATGTGGGATACTATGCTAAAAAATAAAAATGGCCACCATTTTTCATATATGAACACATGATGAACTAAGTAGTTACACGTATGTCAAGTCAGCTTTGCATGCAGTAGGTGTGTATCAAGTTTGATGAAATTGTTAAAACTACATCCTAAGATATGTAATACTATGCTAAAAGTATGAAAATGACCGCTATTTTCAATATGAGAGCACAGGATGAACGAAATACAAAAAAGTAATGTCAGATTTATAAGTAGTATATGTGTTGCAATTTTGGTGAAGTTCTGAAAAATATTTCCTAAGATATGTAATGGTCACCATTTTCAAAATTTAAACACGGAATGAATGGAATGTAGAAAAATTCGAGTAAGCTTTGTGTATAGTATACGTGTATTAAGTTGGGTGCAATTTTGAAAAAATATATATATATTTCTTATATATGTAATACTATGCTTAAAAAAAAATTACTGTCACTTTGAAAGTCTGGTGAAATTCCGAAAACTATTTTCTAAGGTATGTGATACTAGGCTAAAAATTTTAAAATAACCGCCATTTTGAAAATATGCTTACAGGATAAACAAAATACAGGATACTATGCTAAAAAATAAAAATAGCCACCATTTTATCATATGAACACAGGATGAACGAAATACACACACGTCAAGTCAGCTTTGAACGTAGTATATGTGTACCAAGTTTGGTATTGTTCTGAAAAATATTTCCTAAGTTATATGGATCTATGCTAAAAATATAATAATGGCCGTCATTTTGAAAATATGCATACAGAATTAACAAAATACGCAAAAGTGAAGTCAGCTTTGTATGCAGTATATGTGTACCACCAAGTATGATGAAATTTTAAATTACTGTTCCTTAGATCTATACTGCAAATTATCAACATTTTTAAAATGGCAGTCATTTTGAAAATATGGACATAGAGTAAACGAAATATATAAAAGTGAAGTCAGATTACAAAGTCTATATGTGCACAAAGTTTGAAGAAATTAGGTCCATTGGTTCAAAAGTTTTTTTAGGGGACACACACACGAACACGCACACACACACACAGACAGAAGGGTGATCTCATTAGCCTACTTTTTCCTTCAGAAAGTAGACTGAAAATACCGTTTGGAAGCCTTCTGACATAGCTAAAAGCGGCCTTTTCATATTGCCGTACTTAAAAAAAAGTAATAGAAAACTGCACTGAACATTCCTAGACTTTCAAATAATAAAATTATTTCGTCACCGCTTACAGTTCGATGGTAAAAATGGATAGGCGTGAGTCTTGCACGCCAGGCTCGTTATAGCGATGCGGCATTTGATGCGCGAGTCAAGGTCACCCTTACAGCTCCGTCATTTCTGAGAGGGGTTTGACACGGTGCTCGGTAATATTGCATGTCAGCGAGACTACGAGCAGAGAGCGACAGCGGGAGTGCTGGAGAGAGAGCGTAGACCTGGGATAATCACGTTGTTAGTGGGTATATTATGACTTCGACGCATGGGTCTCTCTGGCGAGGGGATGGGGGGACATGCCCCCTCCAAACATTCCTTGTGGAGGGGACACAGGGACATATTGATGTTCAAGTGAAGGTATTGTGTGTTATTTATATATTGTTAAGTTGAACACTAATACACGTAAAGGATAATTATTTCAGTGCTCAACCTGTTTGACAGACGAATTTATTTATTAAACATTATCTTAGGATGTTTTTTACTTCTAATAGCCAAATATATTTACGCCCCTAAATTTACTTACCGGAGAGGCCCATGCCGACGCAAAGTAGTTTTAAGATCGTTAACACACGCAATACTAGACTTTGCTATTAAAGAGATTACTACTTCCACTCTTTGCGAAACGGTCCACGTGACGTAGACGTATCGCAAAGTCTGTCGCAAACTAGCACGCTGTCTCGAAGGCATGTTACGACTTGCAAAGTGGATATTCTAAGATAAAATGGCGGACATTTTCCGTCAGTTTCTGTAACATTACACACTTTATTTTGTCACTTTAAACAGGAATCGTGGAGTTTGTTTTAGATAAAATTCTCCAGAGAAGCATAGTCAACTGCCGTCGCCGGGTGTGCATTGTCGCAAAGTTTTGCTCACTCGCAAATGATAGCGACACTCAAGGACGGTCATAATCACGAAAACGCTATCTAAACCATGATGCAACTCAAAGCTTCGCCCGGTCCATGTGGTCCAGAACCACCCCTGCCCACCCTTTTTCTAGTAGCATATATATGTTTAAATAACAACAACAGAAGAAACAATTCTAAAGTGTTAAGTGGATGCATTTTGTATCTTTTCATCTAAAAAAAAATATACTAACTTTTCTACCAGTTATATATTCACTTAAACACAAAAACTGTTTGAATAGCACCATTTTGTACCTTGGCATGAAATGCGCATTTCCCAGGAGAAGATACCTCCGGAATGCTCCTTCGTTGGGTGTTACTTTATAAGATTCCTAGGCGGTGGACAAACACCCCTTCCTCTTCATTCCGCCTCAAAATAATCACAAATCCTAGCTCAACCTTGCCGACGAAAAGGTTGGGCTGGCAGTTGAGGGAGTGACAGTTGGTTTTAGTGAAAAAGGTCGACAATGATGGCAGTTCAAGTGTACATTAGGTAAGACCTCGCTCTTTAGTTTCTCAGTGGTTTCAAAAATAATTTTTTAAACACAAATTAACACATGCATCAAAAATTCATTCTTACAGTTTTATCACTCGTATATTATCGTTTGTATCTGAAATGTTTTGTTACAACACATCAAACTTATTTTTAAGGTTTTTCCCTTGAAATATCACATATTTTGTTGTCAAAATAAGCCAAACTGAAGCAAAATAATATTTTGCTAGCAAACGGTACATTGTTTAAAAAAAAAAAAAAAAAAGAAAGAAAAAAAACACTCCGGCAAAATTGTGCATCGTATGACTGTACACAGTCTCAAATTTATTTCAAAGCATTCGGTTAAAACTGTTTCGAGTTATTTGGCAATTGTTTGAAATAAATGGAAAACCGTGGCCTTAAATACTGATATAATTTGGAAACTGACTAGGTGAGAATTGTGTTAGTGCAAAAAAGAGTAAATACTGACTGCCAGAGTACGATTAATGGAATACAAGTTTTGAATGTAGTTTCAAAAAAAATTAAAAAAGATTATCTACAATGCTTTTATCTGTTTAATTTTGTTAGTAATCCCTCTCTCCCCCCATTTTTTTTTTCACATGTTCCGAGCCAAACTTAGCAATGACCAAGATAAAAATGTGATACCGTTAAAAAGAGACAACTTTGAGATGTTGGTGTGACTTGGGACATTTTTACAACGTTTTTATTTTATACATGAGTAGAGGTACGTCAATTCCGCGGATTTATCTGACAGCAGCCTAGACTTGCCAGTCCTATACACCCACTGGCCACAATCGATTATCTATTGGCTTATAACCGTACAAGCAGGTAGCAAGCGATAGCACTTCGCATTATTTCCTTATTTACTACTGGCTTGCAGTAGTCAAACGCGTTTCGTAACAGCCACCAGCAAGTCACAGACATGACAATGAAGTATACATAATTGGCGTTGAACCTGACCTGGAATGTATCTGCGAAATTTACGTACCTCTATACATGAGCCAATTATGAGTAACGTAATTTAATGTGTATATTCATTATTTCGAATTTATTGCAAGTAAAAGTCTGTATTCACGGTTTTCATGTGCCGAAAAAAAAATAATTTTTTTTAATGTCCTAGGTCATCTCTTTTTACAGATGGGTCTAACTTAAAATTGTATTTGTAAATTTATTTTATTATGTTGTCTTGGAATATTAATATATTTTATATTTCGGTACATTTACCTCGCTGCTTTATAACTTTATCTTTACCATCACACGATCACGCTACTCACAGTTATGATTAGGCGTTTTGGGAAGTCCTGACTGATCAACTTTCTTCATTATGTAAGATTGAGATCGTCGTGAATTAGGCCCCTACTGAAGTATTTCCATAAGCAATCTAGCAATTAGTGTTCTAGGGCTACCAAATATGTGAGTTTAGTGTTCTAAACAGGCCCACGCAGCCAATAGGTGATAGTCTCTGTTGGGTAAAAGTAGCCTATAGTATTCATGGGTCGTTGTAATGAAACTGCGCTACCGCCTAATAGGCCGCACGATGAAACCATAAGGCCATTTTTTTTTGTTATTTAATAAAATTATTAACTCATATATGAAGCATTTTAAAGTGTTAGTTTGTTCTATGTCTTCGTAAAGAATTGTGCTAAAAACTACACAAAACTATAAGCAGGGATTTTTTTAGTCAACTAGTTTATAGCAGTGCAATGCATTAGTCAGCACATTTCCTACAACTAGGCCTTTTTATTATTCGCTGGAATCCAGAGCATCAATGAAAATGACAAGCCTGCTGTAAATTTGTGTATTCAGAGAACACAATCGTGTAGGCACAAATACTAGTTACTTGATTCATAGAGATGATGGTTTATCGCGGGAAAACTTGACTATATGCTGGGTTTCAACGCACGTTCAACTTACCAGAAGATTACTGGCTTTAGCTTGTACGAGGAGCTGTTGCCCTATTTGACTGAGCCAATAAGAATCCCGCTATTGTAATATTTTGATGCCTGTTACTGGTCTGCAGACAGCTACATTGTGTCAGCCGTATACCACCCAATTATACATGTTGCAAGAAATCACAGTAATTTTATACGTATGTTGGCACAAAAAATGTTCGCGATATTCCTTCCTCTCTACTCATTGCCTCGGACTACACGATTCATGGTCACACAGTAACAAAAAATTACATTTACAAGGAAAATCTTGTAAACTAATATCAGAACGTAATAAGTCAGGTAATGAAAGTAAGATGCCAGAAACCTTTCAAAGTGGTTACAAATATCGTAAACACCTTTGCGAACTAGTAAAATAAACGTTAATGAGCAAATTTTTCGACTTGAAACAAAATAAACCTAGGAGACCTGACAAATTTGATAAAACATTTCGTAATTTTACAAAAAAAAATTTTTTTGGAAACTAGTTTCCAAAAATTTTTTTTGTAACGCTACAAAAAAGTGTTGTAAACTTAACCAAGTATTAGCTGTAAACATACAAAATTTGTTTGTACATTTACATAAATGTTTGTAAATATACAAATAAGTTTGTAAAAATACAAGTTTTTTGTAAATTTTACAAAAATACTCTGTAGTGTTACCAAAAACTTTTTTGTGAACTGGTTTCCAAAAAAAACTTCTTGTAAAAATACTTTTTTTTTTTTTTTACTGTGCAGTGATTGGCTGTTTTCAACTCTCAGCGTCTATGATTCTACCCGCAAATCACAGACGTATTGTGTCGCAGTAACCTTGTTTCTGTTGGCACAGTCAAATGAGCCACGTACGTGCAATAATACATTCTGTCAGTAACCATGAAGAAAAGCTTCATATGTGCGTATAAGACATTGAAACAAACTGTTGCAGAATTTTTTTTCGCGAAAAATCGTGAACTCTAGAAAGAAGTTAAAAATCAATTTTATACTAATAACTTTGCTAAAAACTGCCCAACAGTAATTTTCCACAAATGTAATATTTTTCTATTTCATAGTTTTCGTACATGCGCGTGTCACAGTAGCTATTTGTCTATTTTCGCTACTTACCCAAGGTAAAAGCTACTCAAACGATACGAATGAAATAATTTAGAGTGAAAGTAAATGTATTAAACTTCAGAATGAAAACTTTGTTATTTCATTAAAGAAATATGATTCAAAATTATGTTTAGGCTCTACTCAATACAAAAATTTACGTACATTCAATACATGTTTCAATACTAACCATTTTCACGTGATACAACTAAGGTGTTATTCTGTAGCTTCATACCTTCACTTTCACTCTACATTATTTCATTCTTATCGTTTGAATAGCTTTGACTTTGGGTAGATAGCGAAGATACACTACTTTGGCACGCACTTGAACGAAAATTATGGAACCGAAAAAAAATATTTTATCCATAGAAATTACTAACGGACATTTTCGGTTCAGAACAGTCTTAAGAATACTGGTTGTATAAAATAATGTAATCATTTGCATAAGTTCATTGAAAAGTAACTAATTATTAGCTTTACTTTATTTCTCGGTAGAAAATATAACGTCTGCGTTCTGCTTGGTATTTATTTATTTATTTAAACTTGATGTGATCTTAAAACAGATTAGCATTTCTTTTATTTTCCGTACATATTTCTTCAGAGAACTTCTACAGTTACTAAATTATTTTTCTGGGTAACATACGGCAGTACAAAAGTTCATGTCACTAGCGGCCGGCGTAGCAAGAACTTGTCGCTGGCGGCAAGTGTCGGCCGTATCGCGTCACTCTATTGTGAAAACCACGCGTCGGCGATCCTAACGCTCAGGCATGTTTGTGCGCGCGCGCACACACACACACACACACACACACACACACATATATATATATATATATATACATATATATATAACATTTTATGGGCTTTACGTCTTGATGACAGCGAGTACATTGCAGACTGTTAAGCACACAGAACTTTACATATCACAGGAATTAGGAAAGGAGTCGGCGATGGTCTAAAGTCAATGGTCCATGTGAAACAGAAGAGTTGTTGAACTACGTGTGACACAATTCTAGAGTGGCCACTGTGGCTACCTGTTTGTTTTGCATGTCCGCGCAAATTTTTCTATTTTTTTATTTTTTATTTATTTGTAAGCATCCGAACTCACGCAACTTCCCGTGCTAGGAGTTGTCAACGTACTGTAATGAGAAAAATACCACAGAGTAAGAAAAATGTATATACAAAAATGCACAAAAATTGAAGGTAGACAGAGCTGCATACAAAATTCTCACAGAGGTATAGCACTGGGCAAGGATTATACTTCTACTAAACAAGATGTTTTATAAGATGCACAAGAATTGATGGTAGGCTATAATCTATAGCACGGTCGTAGAAGAACAGGTCTGGACACTCGCCTATCTACCAATGTATTTTGCTTGACCCCCTTGTTTGGCTGTAGTTCACCGAGTTACCGAGAGTGTTGTGCATCTTTGGCGCTGCAATCAGGGCGGTCGGGCTCCATCTCCGCCCATTTTTTCCAGTGTTTACGTTATAAAGTAAATAAAGATTGTTAGAGCCATGCTTTAGGATTGTGAGCGCACGAAGAATTTCATAAATTTATAAAAAAAATACGTTTTGATAAATTGTTTATCTTAGTGAGAGGGAAGTTTCCAGGCGAGTGTCCAGACCTGTTCTATGGCCGTGATCTATACAAAGTATGTACAACACTTTTTTTTTTTTTTTTTTTAAGTTTGTCTATGATGACTTACTACAGTTACTAAACGAGAAACTTACATGCAATAAAAAATTCACAAAAAGGTGTTACCAGTAGTTTATAATATACAAAATACTTAACAATGGCTGACAAATGTATAAATTATTCTATAAGTTACATGAACATGATGTAGACATAGAGGTCTGAACAATATAGACGTTAACCACTATTTCAAGGACCACAGTAATCTTTACATTGCATTGTAAGTTTTCTCAATGCAATCATATTCATGAGGTATTTGAGAGGATAATTTAGAAGTTCACACCACTTTTAGAACGCGTGTTTTGCATCAAACCATAAACAAAATGGAAAATTATGAAAATCAAAACTTTACTTAATGACTTGAAGTATTTATATTATCGATTTGACCGGACTGTAGTTGCCTAAAGAGAAACAGTGTATTTGTACGACATTTTTTACGACAAATTTTTATTATGATTATTTTATAATCCTCACGAGAAAATCATTTCAAATTTGATTCCTTATAGACTAGGACCTACCGCAACAGATTACTGCTACCAAAATCATCAAATGCAATACGAAAGAATTGCATCAAATATAACGATGCCCATTTTACAGTTGCCGTAAAAAAAATTCTAGAATTAAAAAAAATATATTTTCAAAAATTTTAGTGACGCAATATACAAAATGTAAATGCACTGTATTCGTAAATTAAATGCACACTTATCAATGTTAATACATGTACTACAGCATGCATCAATTCCCAATAAGGAACCAACCCGCAATTTACCCGGGGCGATTTTGGAAAACCGAAATTAAGATGGCGGAAGCCAGGAGTCAAAGTAGGGTCCTCCCGAATGCGAGTCGAACAAGTTATAGTTGCGCCACCAAACTCAGTTTACGAACAATGACAAAGGTTCTTTTCAGAACATTTAACAGCTGACACTGATGGCTCCGGCTTCGGTTTTCCATGGTTTCTCAGAATCGTTCCAGGCAAATACAGGGACGGTTCCTTAACAAAGGCCATGGCCGATTCCTCTTCCAGCTCCTGTCATGTTACCAAGTTGTATTTCACCGTCTCTATGGACCTCGATGTCGACGAGACATAAAGACCACTTACCTTAATTAAATTTCATGTATATACTGTAAATGTGAATATTGTTTCGATGCCGACGTAAAAGTGCAATGATTTATTTACGTAAATTAAATAATAATAGTGTACTTTTGTAGAGTAAAACGAAGATGCTCAATTTTACTGCTTGTACTTTTGTACGGTGGAAAATATACGCGGCAAATAAATTTTTCATTTTAAAAATTATTTGTAGGCATTGCCTAGCGAATACCCTTTTTTTTTTTCCAGAAATTTATTTTTCGTAACAGGTTTCGCGATATGTAGAACATTGGGTGGGTTACATAGTACAATTTGATACCAGTTTATTGGAATCGAATTTCAAAAGTTAACGTTTTCGCTACTTTTTACGTCGCAATGCCAAACTGAAATACTGTCTTATTTGTTTCGTAACTGTTCACGACTGAAAACCCGAAAACCCCGACTTTCGACTGGATTCGCTGTTCGTATTTTGAGCGAAGGTGCATTACTTGCGTGGCTTCATCGACGCCATTACAGATTTCTTAAATTATTTCTTTATATCGGCAGTATCGTATTGCAAAAAAAAAAAAGTTTTTCTTGGCCATTGCGTTCTCCAGACCGCACAGTCTGTTGGACCGTGATCTGCTTCGTGTGGATTTTAATAGGAACCGTTACTATACGTCTCGATATTTTCTTAACAACAACGTTAATAAATCTATGAATTCACGCTAGGGTATAGAACAGACGAAGGCTTAATCTGAATGTGAGGCCGGATTTACATATTAGCCCAATAGAGTGTCCAATCTTGTAGGGGAAAAAAGCCAATGGCAGAGGAACGACCGGCCGTCATTTTACACACTGTTCCAGTTCATGTCTGGCTGGTCATATCGCCAATTCTTAACGAAGGCAATGTTGGATAAGAATGGATGTGGGTATTGCTGGAATGAGTTTCAAGCAGTGTGTACATTTGCAGAATACAGACAGGAAAAAAAAAATGTTATCCTTTACCATTCTCACATTTCTGTCACTACATAGTTTATGTTAAAGGCCCTACAACAAACTCTCTCCTTGATAAAGTTATATTAATTCTAGAACTTTCTCGTTTGACCACTGATCCATTTTTTAAGCATTAATTTCCCGCTCAAACTACGAAATACCGAAAATACCCTACGCCAATGCATAGTCCAATGTGTAAACAGCCCAAGTCAACGCCAATGCGTACGCCAATCACTTTGACGTAAGATGAAAAACCGACATGAATGGCCAATGCTTCCAATACATAGCCAACCTTCCAAGATAGGCCAAGCACCAGCTACACGTTGGTCGATTTCTTCCAAGGTCCAATGTGTGAATCCGGCCTTATGGTTTGGGGAGGAAAAAGGGAGGGGGAAGAACCAAAATAATTACACCTCGGTGGGGCTTTAATTTTTGGACATCATATAGCCTATATTTGCTAAACATGTTCCAATTACATATTGCACTCTCTAATTTTCTGCAGATTCATCTCTATATATAAAAATGAAAGCTGACTGATTGACTGACTGACCGACTGACTGACATATCAAACTGCAGCCCAAACCACTGGACCTAGAATCGTGAAATTTTTTGTGGGGTTCCCTTCAGGTCATAGGCGAGCACTAAGAAAGGATTTTTCGAAATTCGACCTCTAAGGGGGTGAAAAGGGGTAAAATGTGTTTCCGAAGAAACGTCGATAGAGCTCGAACCCGACGGCCAATCATCGTGATTTTTACTTTAATAGGACACTCGTAAAAATGCATATTAGCCAATTTAAGGATTTTTTGAAGTTCAACTATTAAGGGGCTGAAAAGACCTTGCATGTGTTTCCAACCAACTATCGATATCTATCGAACCCTTCGGGATAGAGAGTTGATATTCACTTCAAAATATTGCTTACGTAAAAACCCAAAAAGTAGTTTTAGGTTTTTTTTTTAATTCGACCCCCAGGCAGTAAAGAGGGGCAAAATGTGTTTTTTATGAATCGTCTATATATTTGAAACACAATTGGCTATCGTCGTGATTTTAACTTTAATTGGTTACTTTTACAAATGTCTATGACAGGACTCAAAGACGTTTCGAAATTCTGTATTTAAAGGGGTGAAAATACATTAAATGTGTTTTCGATTATCCTTCCATATCTATCAAATCAATCGTGATATCGAATTGCTCGTTGCTTTAAATTGGTGCTTTTGTAAATATCCCAAGTGCCATTTAAATTATATTTTCTGAATTCGGCCCTAAACTGGTTAAAAAAAAGGGGTAATATGAGTTTTCGACTCACATTCGATATATATCGATCCCATAGTTTTTTATATAGAGACGTGATTTTTGTTTAGGATTGATGCTTACTCAAATACCTAAAAAGTAACTTCAGGAATTTTCGAAATTCGCCACCTAAGGACGTGAAAAGGGGTGAAAAGTGGTGAAAAGGGTTTTAATTAATAGTCGATATATCTTGAACCCAGCGGGCTAATGTTGTGTTTTTTACGTCCACGAGATACCAATAAAGTATTCTAAAACGTGATTAAAGGGTTTTTCGAAATTTACTCTCTTTAGTAGTGAAAAGACCTTGCACGTGTTTTTGATAAATCCTCGATATCTATCGAACCCGTCGAGCTATACAATTAATTTTATCTTCAGGATGATAATTGCAGAAATTATGGCAAAACGGTTTTAAGATTTTTCGAATTTCGATTTCTCAATACTGTGCAGGGGTGATATGTGTTTTTTTGGGAATGATTTATTTTGATTCGACTGAACGGGCTAGCGATGTGATTTACACTTCAGTTGGATACTTATACAAATGTCTAAGATGTAAATTTAAAATATTTCGAAATTCGACACCGAAAAGAGTGAAAAAGCACAAAATTTGTTTTCTATCAACCCACGATATCTATCTAACCAGTAGCGATATTGAGGTGTTGTTCGCGTCAGAGTGATGCTTACGTAAATATTTAAAAATATATGTATGTAATTTTTTTCTTTATAAGAAACGTGATTATTAAGAATAAAACTTAGTTGATCAATAATCAAGGCAGACGATCCGAAAAGCAGGAACGAGCAGCGAGAAACAACCTATAAGGAGTTTCACTACAGTAACCTATCGATACGTGGTGTTGTACAACCTCTATGAGCCCAGGACACTGATATTTTATTTATTTTTTAATAAATTTTATTTTCATGAATTATGTCGACGTTACGTAACGCAGTTGTTTGTCACTCAGGTCTAAATTCCGGGAGGTTCTGGGCTCGAATTCCGTTAAAAGCTGCGTGCGAACGTTCAATTCTGACACACAAAAACTACAAGTCAGATCGAATTAGTGCAGTTTACATGTGCAGTAGTCTTTAAAAGGGGTAAAATTGCTGTTCACTTTCCACTTAGGTTCCTCTACAATATCAGCTGACATCGTCGGTATACTGCCAAAAGTGATTAAGTCATAAATGCTATTTCGTTCAAAAACAATATTAAATTGTAGATATTAACAAAAATTTGGTATGTCACTATACTGTGACACAACAGTACGAAAAGACGAATAGACTTTAAACTTGGGCAATTGTTCGTGAACAACATATACATATTCCTAGCATTTTTATAATTTTATCTCATTTTGACTTTGTCACTTTTGGCAGTAAACCGACGATACATCATCTCACTAATCTCAAGTTTGGGGCACTAAATACGTTTCCGCGAAACCTTTACCCACTGAAACTTTGTAATGTCAATACAGTTAAATTTTTTGAAAATATATAATTGAGGGCACCGTCACCAATGGTTGTGCACAGGGTAAACAGATGTTTATCATTCGATCAACCTCTTACCTTAGGTGTCTGTAATTACCCGACAACCTCAAATAGGCAGGGCTATAAATAAGGCCCAGGCGAAGTCGCTGTTAGTGGCAGGGACAAACTTAAGTCTGCTTTTCGCGTGGACAGCTATAGCTACTTATCCTGCTGCAGAATTAGTTCAACTAGCCGCTTGGACATTCTAGCACTTGATGACTGAAGTACCAATCTTGTGTACAAAGAGGTTTTTAAATTAAAGTAAATATTATCAGTTACGAATAATACTCGCGAGCAAAGCCGCGGGGGACTGCTAGTACACAATAAAAATGTATGGATATGTGAACATTCACAGTGATTTTGTTTAAAACGATGATGACGCAGGTCACAGAGATAACAGGGCAGTTTAGCGTGGAGAAACGTACTGATGTATTTGATGCAGAATAATTTGTGTCGTCTGTTGTCCTATGTTGTTCACTGTTCCCTTTGACGAGTTCCATATTAACTTTTAATAAGTGTACGTATTCGCATATGTCTGTCTGATTTTCAGCATTTCAAATTCATTTACAATTCGGGATTTCTTGATTATAGGAATTACCGGTAAATAAAATTATGTTAATTGTTCTGCATATATACGCTCAACTGTCCTGTTTTTTTTTGTGGCCTCGCATGATTATCGTTTCGCAGGTGTTTTTATCAACTAATCATAGGCAATGTAACATATGTCTATAAACCCATACATTCCAATTATTTTTAAGTCCCACTGGAACAAACATTCGTACAGCTCAGGTTCATATAACTCTCTATTTTATGTGTTACTGTACCAAGAAAAACATGCACGCCGTTACTAAAAAGTACAAAAACGCTATACTCCACATAATTCAGTTGAACCACTAAACAATTACGTTATTATAAGCTAGGACTTATTGTATGATGGTAGCAAACGACAGAGGGAGAGAAAGAAGACTGTTAGAATAAAAAAACGTGATGCTGGCAAGTACGGTAAAGACGTAAAATTGAAAGATGCGACAAGGGTAATATCAGAATCAGAATAATGCGGCAGAATCGACGCGAATATCGCGGCTCGAATAACAAAATATGTCCGCCAATCAGCATCGAGGTTTCCATGACGTCAGCGCGAGAAAAATTGCGGATGCAACGCAAATTCTGAATAGAAGACATTTTTTTTTATTCGCGTCGCAGACGCAACAAAGCTGAAAGACTGGCGTTAATTTTGTGCCTAAATGTTGGTGTAACTGGTGAGTTAGTATTATAATGGTTAATAGACGGCTTGGCCCGGAGCATTTGCACATTGAATCATGGGTAGAATCAGCTGTCAAAGTACAAACAATCGCGACAGACTGCTGCGTTTGAATGGGCGGACGATTTATTTTCTTTAAATAGTCAGAAAATAACTTATATAAATCATGGATTCGGCGGTGTTTGATAAGTCTCAGACCAAATAATGTTCCTGGAGCCTTGTTTGTCTGTATAAATGTAGACGATCAGTTAGTTGGAGAGTTGAGACGATGGCTCATGTACTGTGGCTTGCTATGGGAGGGTAGCAAAACCGAATTTTTAAAAAGGACAAATACAAAAATAATATGTGTGCATGTATGTGATATTAAAACAATACCTACAGTACCTATTTCATCTAGGCAAAGCTGCTGTGGAATATTAGGGCCTGCTGAAATCGTGGACAATAGT
>PNEQ01103071.1:0-10210 GCA_003012365.1 Medauroidea extradentata
AAAGTTAAACAAAAAATAAATCAACCGTTGACTGAGTGAGTTGTTATTGATGAAGTCACGATGATTGGTTAACCTTGAAATTAAATCAAACTGAGCTATCCGGAGCACGCGCAAATTTAACATAACCTCAACACCAACTTCAGTAGACTACAACAGCAATAGTCCAAATAGCAACACGCAGCAAGACGCAGAAGGGACGTGTCACACTGTGCCTCAGCAATCACTTTTAACTTTTCACCGGCATTAAATGATCGAAGCTGTTTAAACATTGTAATGAGTTGATAACACTGTGAAACGCTATTACTGACCACGCGGAGGCAGAACAATGATTGCTGCACATGACACTATGGTGACAGGAAGTGTACACTCCCGCATTCCTGAGCATTCTCAGCGGAGTCAATGTCACCTGCGTTGTTGCCAAGTCTCCCATGAGTGTCAGCCACTTGCACTGTAGCCAAGATTACCGCTCGCGCCAACCCTCAAAATAGAAATTCTCCATGTACAACTCGCACCCCACTTTTAAGACATCCAATTTTTGGACGAATTGTGCACGTGGTGCGTGGATGCTTACGGTAAAATTAATGGAAATAAAATTACGTGCTGAAGTGAAATGGTTTGCACCAAAATAAATTTTAAGGGGCAACTTAAAATGTATAAATCACATAGTGAAGTAATTTTGTATTTAAAAAAAAAATTGTAAGTTAATTTTTTTTTTTTTTTGGAAATTGCAGTATAGTTTTTAAAAAGTCAAATATGTTTTTATGTGTAGTTATTATATTCCTGGAAGTACTCGGGATAGTGCGACACCTAATTTCAGTGTGACTTGATTCATTTTTGTTAAGTCAGTTGGTGGTCTAAAATGTTTGATGCTAGGAAAATTTCACAAATATTTCGTACAAATAACACCATCTTGTAAAAATGTAAACATGTGGTAAAGGTTTTAGTGACCAAATAGTTGAAGTGCTGCTCTAAATGCACAGCTGTTACATTGCCTTTGTTTCTGTAACACAGTGTTCTTCCTGGCTTTTAGTTGACAGACTAAAGGTGTTCTTTGTATTTGATTATTTTATTCACTGTATGTACCAGTAATATTGGTATACTTATCATGTTGTATATACATATTAAATTACCCTAGCCTCACAGTGAAACTGTTTCAAGCCAAGGTAAGTATTAGTGGAACTTGCATTTATCTCTTTACATTTTGTCTTGTCGTAAGATAAATGATACTTACATAAATCACTATACTGTACATATAATTGAAAGGAACAGGCCGCTAGGCTATCAGTATGTACAAAAGACAGATGCACAAGTGCTTACGTGTTATTACTTGACAGATACACACTGAAATACAGGGGACGACACAAAATCGCGGAAGCACGTATCACGGTGTTTTACTGCTTAGAGCAGCTTCCTCTGGCAAAGAGACATGGCTGACTATGGTACTGCCGATGTACTGATACTGTACGTAGCTAACATATGCACAACTGATTTAATGGGCATTTGTGATGTTACTAATTTTTCAGAACTGCTTGCTTTTTATAAACAGTATATACAAGCACTTCTCATGAACACATGAGGCAGCAAGGGGATTTTGTTAAATTACTGTTCAGGCAGCAGGTTTGCATATTCTATATTTTGTTGTATTGAATGTGTATAAAACAGTATCTTATATATGTAACAAAGTGTGAAGTTCAGAATATTAAATCCTTTAAAATGGTGTTAAATGTATGTTTATTAAAGCAAGTGATGCAATGACATGGTAGTAGTGAAAAAATCATATTCTTAGGGGAATTTTCCGGCTTGGAAATCGTGGTGAAAATGTTGTGTGTGTGTGTTGTTGTTTACACTGTCCAGAAATGGATATAAAAAACTAAGATAGTGGAAGGGAATCATCCAGAAATGAAAATATTATTAAATGATATTCGTAAGTACACATTACTTAAAATGTTCGTTAATGGAAACATTGTGCTCTCTAAGTACAACACAGTGTACAATGGGACTGCTAAATTCATCTGTCACAACTCGGATTCAGTTGAAGGTTAAGAAATCTCATATACTTTGGCTGTAGAAACTGCTTTACATACCAGTGAATTATTCTGTATACATCCTATGAACAGTGTTTCACCAGTATTTTAACTCTTCGTTAATTTTCCATGTACTATAGAACTTATACAACAACCCTTCATGGTTTCCGAGAATAGGGTGGTTATATGAGGGCAGTTGTACAGTACGTTAAAACCCCTATTTTACAACTCCTGGGTTCATTAGCAAAGGGTTCGTATGGAGAGATGTTCGTAATGAGTGGGGTCATTATAAAGGGATTTTACTGTATTTGTGTCAGAGAACGTTATTTTTTAATAATTTTAGATATTGCTATGCTTTTTTTTTTTTTTATTTTTTATTTTTTTTTTTTTTTTTTTTTTTTTTTTTTTTTTTTTTTTTTTTTTTTTTTTGTGGGTAGAAAACTGTTTCTTTTACACAGTCTATGTTTACGTGGTAAAAATTCATAATTTTATATTTGCACGACATAGTGTACATTTTATACATGTTACTTATGCCTACATTTTTAACTTGTAAAATTTTTTTTTAGCACTCATAGTCTTCCCACAGCAACATGCTAAATTCAGAATTTTTCAAGTTTCGGGATCATGGGAATAACAAAAACAAGTTACTTACTCTAATTAAATAATTTACACTGAAATGAGATATTATGGGCCATATGCTAATGTATTAAAAAGAACTCAACAAAGTGATTTTATCTTTATTAAAAAATTGCCAAAAATGAAGTAAATTGTCATCATTTGGAGGTTTTTTAAAAAGTACAAAGAAGTTACATTTTGTGTTTTTAAATCTTTTAGCATATGTCCCGTAATATATAATTTCACTGTAAAATATTTTATTTGAGTAGGCTATTTGGTTTTTGTTAGGTATTCCTATGTTTCCGTAACTTCCAAATTTTGACTTTGTCATGCCGGTACAGGAACACTATGAGAGCTAAAAAAAATTTACAAGAGGAAAATGTATTCAGAGTAACGTCTACTCCATAGACTGAACACAGTGCCGTACAAATATAAAATTATTAATTTTCACTACGTAATTGCCCTTAGTATCTACTGTAATTTTATTCTTAATAATTTATGTCTATTTTTTCTATATGGTAGAGTCTGTGTGAGTTACAGTTTTGATAAATGAGAAAATTGTCTTAATCTTAGAATTTCAGAGGCATCTGTTAAAATTACTTTGTTCAGGATCTGCAGTCGGGATCTGCCCTGCTGGTTACACGTAGGTGTTGTACCCGCTTTCTGGGGGATGTAGGTTAAGTGTTTCATGCAGTAGACTAGTGATCCATGTGAAATTTATGTACAATCCTGTATTATTCCCTGCCCTTCAGGTTGCCTCAAGTACATAACAAGCCGGATGGGGCACCTGCAACTGGTCGTAGATGAGTTTGTGTACAAGCGTAACAAGATGACCAAGAGCAAGGTATACTGGGTGTGCACGGACTATCACAGGACGGGCTGCCGGGGTCGAGTGGCCACAGTCGGGGACAACATTGTGTCGATCCAGGTGCACCACAACCATGACCCTCACATCGATAAGATAGTTGAACAGTCTTGCTGGAGGTAGATATTGTACCTTACATGGCAGATCTGATTTGGAAGACTGGAGCATCTATCCAATATGTTTTGTGTCACCTGGCTGCACTCTGCTGTTTCTATGGGACTGACATTGTACTCATTACACGAGATTTTTCAGTTACAGCATTCAAAAAATGAAACTGGGAGTAGGGGCTGCTACATGGAGCTCTTTTCACACAGAAAATTTGTTAGCAGAAAGCGAAAGGCGGTACATGAACGTAAACGTGTGTTGTGCCATTGTACTGCACAGCTCTGTGAAGGAAAGGAAGGCAATTGTCGTAACATAAACGTATTGTCGCATTGTACAGAAATTACCTTCTAGATAATGAGTCAATAGTGAACACATCACGAGGCATCTATATGGCTATGCCCATGTATCGCCTTTTTCTGCTTTTGCAGACCATGCTGTTCCTACATCAAACTGTACCCTGTGGCAGCCCCTATTTATAGTTTGATTTTTGTCTAATACAGCTGTAAAATAAAAACAAATGTTTAGTTTGTTGTTTGTTTATATATTAATTCCTGTACCAGTCATCCAATTGCTATGAAACTTCGGTGAGTTGTGCACCCAACAGCTTTCTGAAAAAAAAAAGGGGGGGGGGGTAAGAACAGGGTAGAGGGGCAGAAGAGGGTACCTAAAATGTAGTAAAAAAATTGTGAGTTATTCATTTGTGCATGCACCAGCAAAGGTTTCTGCCAAAAATAAAAAACCTACGTACTAATTGTTTTGTGGAAGTGAAGTGGGGGTAAAACTGGGTACAGGGGCAGAACGGTGTAATCAAAAAATTTAGTGAAACAATTTAATTGTTTCTGAAATTGTCACAAATGACTCTTAAATTAATTTTTTTTTGTCACAGAAATATTATTACATTAAATTGAAACCCTCACGAAGGAAGTCTAGGGTACCAGCTAATCAGACATAAAATAATGTGTAACTATAATTATTATTATATTTGTAGAAATTTTCAAATACCAATTAAATAATTTAGGAATCGGTCTTCATAAATGTGTGCTTGCTGGTCAAAGGAAATGTCTCAAATAAATTTACAATAATTTAATTTCAGATGTTAGTATGTGCTCTGGTTTGTGCATTTGATTTTTTCCGTGTTACTGAAAGTTTCACTGCGTGGTTGGTCACGACATCGTATTGTCAGGAAAGTTGGTTCAAGTGTAGTTCAACTAGACCTACAGCATTGGTCATACAAGTACAGTACAGATAGTTAAACTAGGAAGATTTTTTAATGCTTTGTTCGTTATTTCTTTGTGTTTACTGTACTTGCATGTACCTCGCCTATGGTTTCACCAAAGACATTATAAAAGAGCTAGACTTTAACCTGCTCTTTTGTTACATGACAAAATTTAAGGCTGATATATTGCAGGTGAAGATAGGGAATTGTGTACTTTAGCTGGGGTAACAATTTTTTTTTTTTCAACAAAAAAACCTTGGTATAAGACATAGCATGTTATGGGCTACAATATGACGCTGTTCGATTTGGTAACTCATAGAGATAGACAATCAACATTGGTCATCCACACCATGATTTTCACCTCAAAAGACTACCACAGAAGTAGAGTATGTATATTAGAAAAGTATATATTATTTTTTCAGCTTTAAAAGTCATGGGTTGGTTTTTTTATTACCCATGTCTTCCCATTGAATTAATATAATTTTTTCAAAATTTTCTAATTTTTATCTTTTTCACTAATTATTGATGACTTCCATGCCAAAAGTTGTTGCAGTATTACATCCTGGGCAGCTAGATTTTGTGTTAAAATTGTGGGTGAGTTATGGTATGCATGAAGTTTTGTGGGTCACGTCATGTTGGTTCATTCAGTAATTCAGTTTCCAACTTACCCTCTTTGTAAACATCACAGGAGTGGTAATAGGAAAATTGATGTGTCAAGTGACTGTTTCCTTATTCTTCACGGGCACTGGAGGCATAATGCTTTCTTTACTTACCAGTTGCAGAGATGTTTTCTGTGCTAAATCATTATTTTGAGTTGTCATCAAAACCTAACTATAGCATAACATATCTACTAGAACAAAAAGTCAGATCTTATTCATAGAGAATGTATGTTGGATCAGTAATGCATTTGTTACTTATTGAGATAGTGTAGGTGTTCAGATTGTATTTTCAAATTTTGCGTTGCCTTTTGATGTGTTCAATAGAATTTTCAGTAGAACTTGATTAGTGTTTAATTCAACTGAACGAAAGGAGAGTATCATTAATGTAGGGTAATTTTTTATTTTTAACACTGTAGGCATATTTTATGCTTGTTTTTCCGCGAAAATAATGTATAAATTGTTTGTCTATTTTTATTTAATTCTTTATTCTTATAGCATTATTTGTAATTGAAAATATCCATACTCTGTTTACAGTACAGTCCGGTACTTAATGAAGATCCTCTTTCAGTAATAAAAATGGTTTATTTTAGCCTGAAATGTTAAGTTTTGATTATTGGTTAAATAATACATTGTTTTTTTTTTATTATTTACGCTGCCATGTAAAATGTTTCTGTTAGCAAGAAGAGGATATACCTATATTAATTGGCGAAAGTGAAAGTTACAATGTCTTCAAGTGGTCACTTCATAGTGAACAGCCTATACTTAAGTACATGTGCGTTGCTCGACTGAAAATAATTGTATTATATATTATTCACGTAATAAAAAAATTGATTTTACCTGGGAACTTTATTTTACGAGTTTTGTCTTTACGTCTTACTGTGTCTTTTTCTGCTTAGGAGGATACTTTGCCTGAAATAAGCCTGAAAATACAGCACATATCGTACTGTGTAGTTATACGGTTTGTATTAGTATATTATCATTAGTAGTTAATCATAACACTAAGATTGATTATGTTCTGTGAATGTAACTGGAATGGAAGTTTTTGCCAGTAAGTGTATGATCTGTGGATATTTTTTATTTTTGAAAGTCATCTAAATGGTAAATTAATTAAAACATAGATTCGGGATTGTTTTAGAATGTTAGATTGTGTCCACAAAATAAATGTATTACATTATATATATATTTTTTATTACACTTACACGTAAATGCATGCATTTTATTTTTGGACAGTCTTATTTGGATAAAAAGTGAAAAAGGAACGAGCAAGAAATAATTATTTTTATCAAAATGCACTTTAGAAAGCAGATTGTTAGGGAAGATCATCAGAAGATTTTCGTTAATATTAAATTTAGAAGGAGATGTGGAAGATGTCACTTATCTGGAGCACTTTAGCACAATTTAGGTTCAGACACTTAGGCATGATGACTGCACTGACACACATTTAGTGCCCCATCCTTCTGATGCGCAAGGTGCTAAAATGGTGCAAGGTGTTTACATTGTATCTATGGAACTAGTGGAATATGAGTGACGACTCATTATTTTATTTGTGAAATATCTGTCCCGATGTACATTGTAGAACCCTATTTCGTTTTAATATAAGCAATACTTTTTGTAATGTAGCTGTGTGAAAAGGCTGATTTTTTTCCTTGGTTGGTAGTAGTAGTATTCCAGTGTACATGATATTTTGAAAGTACTTGGGAGTTCTTTTCTGAAATGTATTTTTTTTCATAGATGGGTACATTGTGAACACTTTATAATGGTTTTGAATTATTTTCTCTGATGCCTAAAGTGTAGTTAATCCTGGCTTAAATGAGGAAATTCAACTTCTTGTAATTATTTGTTCGGGGGAAGGAATGGGTCAGAGTGCCAATACCGTATTTCTGCAGGTTCCTTTATCTGCAACTGTTTACTTCCTCTGAAGCATACATGCTGTTTGCCTCTTTGCAGAGTGTTACCTACCTCTAGTTCCACTTGCCTGTGTTGTTTTGCATAGTTGGGACCTGGGAACAATTGAGTATCAAAGATGATGTATACAAAGGAAAGGTGGGAAATGGAAGCTAGGCTACTAATTACTAAAACATGTAGACAGAGATGTACAAGAACTTACAGAAACAGTACTTGCAGTTTGCAGAACACAAAAAATAGATGGGCAACACATTTTTGCACGATTGCGTGGTTGTGACATTTCGCTGGCCAGGCCAGCTTCCTCGGGTGGCGAGTGATTGTACACTCACTCATTAGTCATTACTTGTGTCACATCCTCAACACAACATGCAAGCTGCTCAGCTGGTTTTGCATTCTTTCTTTAATATGGCACTTTATAAGAGTGTGTGGTAGATAAATAAGCGTTGAAAACATAGTTGGTTTCTACGCTTTTTTCGAAGCCAATATGAATAATATACTCAATGACAATCCTAGATAATGGTATTTGCCAACTTTATGAGTAAATATTTATCCAAAATTCCCAATACTTTACGCGTGATCTCTTGCACCACAGTTAAATGCACGAGGTTCCAGCGTCAGAGATTGTGCCTCAGAAGTTTGTAACACTGGAAACAATTTTGTTTAATTTTTGCAAATTGCCTTCGAGAAACCTACAGTTATAGATTAATGCTTTTTTTAGTGTTGAATTGTGTACCACACCCTATTAAGCGGTGACCATGTAATTTTACTGGCAGAAAGCCTGAGCAAAGTTCATTGCATGGTTCTGAGTGTTGCATATATCTGGTTAGTACATTTTGAAGTACCGTAGTCATAAAAGGCCAATTTTGCTATGTAGGTAGGCATAGAATCAAGGTTTTTAATTAGTATGGTGCTTTTTCAAAAATTT
This sequence comes from Medauroidea extradentata, assembly GCA_003012365.1. NCBI lineage: Eukaryota > Metazoa > Arthropoda > Insecta > Phasmatodea > Phasmatidae > Medauroidea > Medauroidea extradentata. Next base: position 8,315 of record PNEQ01103071.1, read on the forward strand.
TCCATACTCGTCAAAGTGTGTTTTCTTTTCATAGATTGGCTCAGTGGGTACATGTGGAATAGTTTAATAAAAAAATTATTTCCGTGCACATTGCAACACATTTGAAACTCATGTATGGTGGTGCTGTTAATGTTTCGGGACATAATATCGTAAGCTGGTTTTACTTGGCTTCAGTAAGGCTAACTTTGCAGCACAACGTTGGAAAACAGCAATTCGTCATTAAGTTTATTTAGAGGTTGCCTAACATGAAGTTGTTTATTTTAGGTACATAAAGTTTTCTTTTGTCTTTGGAATGTAATGACTATAAAATATGAATTTGCAGCTACATTACAAGATATATTAATCTTTTAGTAATTGTGTTTTATTTGCAATGGAAGTGGAATCAAGCAGGAAATAAGGAATGCATCATCACTACATATATAACTTTATTATAAATTTGACACACAAAATTAATTTTTCTTCTAAGTTGATAGGTGAAATATTGGTGATGAATACCTGAGGATGTCAAATTAATTTTTTAAAATACCAAGCAGCAACCTGGTTTTCCTTTACTAAATGCCCTAGAAACTATTATTTTAATTGGTGCAAAGTACATATATTGTGTTCACAGTAGTAAAAGAACTGAAATATTGTATACCTGTATCTTAATAAGCAATTCATGCAGTAGGGTTAGTTAAAAATGTTAAAAATAATTATTCTGGACATAGGCAATCACAGACATGTAACATAGCAAAACACCAAGAGGATGTGGCCAAGTGTACATCAGAATCGGTGAACTATTGTCACAAGTGAAAAAAATACTTTAACATGTAGATGATTCAACAGTAGAAATTAAGTTGATTAAAGCCAAAAACAAATGTTTACGAAGCAAAATAAAGCAATGGAGATTGTGCATATTGCATGTATACAGTGGAAGAGTCCGTAAGGAGAGAACAAATGAGAACTGAGTTTAGACAATGTTGTTCACTAAAGTGTATGATAGAATGAAGGCAACACAGATGAAATGGGTCCTGTAAGTTTTCTTTGATGACAGTAACAATGTTTAAGAGATGGATTATCAAGCAATCTTTTTACATTTAACACGTTAAAATTACAGTGTCCGAGCCCTCCAACATTGCTAAGAAAAGTTTTCCCACGCAAGTATAGGTGATTCAGAATAAAGTGAACACTCAAAAAAGCCCTGATTAATTTCTATTTCCTGCCAGTTTATATCTTTCCGCCGATGTTAACACAAATAATGCCATGTGCTTTTATTTACATAGGGTCGTGCAATGTTTACAACTACATTCAACTGCTCCGAAAAATTTTTAGCTACGATATCTACTCATTAAATGCACGGGGCTGAATGTAAGATATAAAAAATGTAATCTTAGTTATAAATACCTGGGAGTTAATGTCTGGTTCCTGTCCATCGACTAATCTAAACAACACACATTTTTGCCGTTACAAATCTCGTAAATGAGGGCATATTTTATTTGAATTTGTAACGTTAAACCACCACTACAACTGACATGACACACGCTATTCAATAATTCAAGTTTCGTTCAGTTCTACTGCCACGAACAACGACGACGCACTTCAGAAACAATAAATTACGTATTTTCTTAACATATGAAATAAAAAGTATGTAGTTTTTAGGCTGGCAAACGTAAAACATAATATACAGATTGCCGATGGTTTCACATCATTTCGACAATGATACCCAAAGTAATTTCCAATACTTTTGAATGTGTATATACTCAAAACGGGCAAACGCACGCAAATGATGCAACCAAATATGCAACTTGGCGGCGAGAACCTAACTCTGATGCCACCTGTTGGTGGAGTTTTGAACTGTCTGAAGCACAGAGCAAGCGATAACGGCCACGGCGACTAGAGGTTGATGATAGCGTCACT
>PNEQ01103071.1:10310-43732 GCA_003012365.1 Medauroidea extradentata
GTATGAATGTCAATAAGATCATAAGTAAATATTTTGAAGTGTATTAAATACAGACAGGTCGAGTTCATCATATGTTCTTTCACTAATGTTGTATTCAAATAGGAAAATACACGGAACTACGTACAATAAATCGCTACCAACCATACAAGCAGTAAAGTAACTCTTGTTAGTGGTGATGTATATGCAGTAACGGCTAGTGTTTTTTTCAAAGGTTAAATCTTTAGTGCTCACTTTATTCCGAATGGCCTATATGTATCAAATAAAAATATACTGTTGTACCCAACTTAGTAGCCATCTGCTTAAGGGTGGTACAGTTAAATTCTCTGTACATTTTCAACAGTAAAATAACAGTGTAATTGTGTAAGGAAACACTGCAGGTCAGTTCAGCTTCTTGCACATCAGAGTAGTGAGACACTAGCTGCATACGTATCACCCTTATGGCTCCTCCGCTGATGACCTCACTGTGTGAAATGTTTGCGTTTAGGTAGGTGGCATCCTTAAGGTGGTTCCCTAGATAGGCTGTGTTTGTGTGTGAGGCACAAAATTTATGTAACGCTAAAGGCGCTGCTGACTGGCTACCTAATGCGGTATCACTTCCACCCACTGCCACTCAATTGGCATGCAGTGCTTGCTGTAACATTCTTTTTCTAATGCAAATTTAAGAGGCAACATTGTATGGTATTTCTGTTTGTAGAAAGAATGGTTTCAAATCCAAAACATGTTTCTGATGTGTTTTTTTAGGTGTGGTTTCTACTTCCCCACAACCTCTAATCATAACAAGCAGTTTTTACCCATTTTTAAGGCCTCTATTGTTATGTTTTTAATATGTATTTTGAATTTTTAAGCTATAGTGACATAGTTTGAAATGTGTGTTCTTTTTGTATATATTCAAATGTAATGCATATTGATTAGTTATTAAAGAAGGAAAGTTGGCAACTCACTGCAAGATGTTTCAACCAAGTGTTTGGAAGCTCGTTAAGGCAGCCGTCTGGTGAAGTGTTTCTTAGTATGTGTGAGAAAAAATAGATAATGCACCAAGAGCGATGCTGACCAGCACAGGTATTTGATATCGCGTCCACGCCAAAGTTGTAAATGTGCGCACAGTGTTCCCACTGTATTGTTTTACTGTGGGACTTTTAAACACCAACCTTATCATTTTATTGGATCTATTGCTATACGAAAGTCCAACGTAGTTGTAGACCTCAATTTTAAATGAATCCAGTTTGTATATCTTGAAAAATAATTGTCTGAAAAAAAGCTGATTTTAGCCAAGTTTGAGGGCTTTAAAATAATGCTTTCAATGTACATGGTGTCTTAAAATACAATTTTAAAAGTCGTCTGAAGCGTGTTTTCTTTTTGTAGAAGCACATTGTGGATGCATATTTACTGGTCTCTGAGAATAAACAAAACTCCGAACACGCTGCACACAGTTCGAGTGTCAGCCAGGCGAATGCCTTAGGGGTATTTTAGTGGAAAACATGTTTATTTTATGTTTGTATGACATCGTCTTAATTTTTTAGACATAAATTGGGACTATATTTTCCACTTGGGAAATTTTTTTAGTTTTTTAGCTGTTATAGTCTTCCACTAGCGGCATGTTGATAGTCAAAATTCGCATGAACATACACATAACAAAAACTAACAGACTTGCTCAAATAATTTGCACTGAAATTATATGTGATAGGGCACATGCAAGAATATTTAAAATACACAACAAAATCTCTTTACATGTATATTTTTTAAATTGCAGTAAATGATGAAAAGTGTCATTCTGAGAATTTTTAAAAAAAATTCAAAAGGGAATTGTTGTGTGTTTTTAAATCCTTTAGCATATGGCTCATAATACCTGATTTCAATGTTAATTATTTAATTTAAGTATGTAAATTGTTTTTTGTTATTTGTACGTTCCCATAACGTGCAAATGTTGACTTTGAGATCCTACCACGGGAAGACTATGATAGCTAAAAAATTTTCACAAGTGAAAAATGTAGTCATAAGTATTGTCTACAAAACTAGCACTATGTCGTACAAATACAAAGTTATGCAGTTTTTTCCACTTAGTACGCGGGTGCTGCTGATGGGAGTTACATGGCTCAATAGTGACAGAGCATGTTAAGACTATTACATTGTTGCTATATCACAAGCAGTTAACTAGTTTGGAAATTTTCTGTTAAAATTGTTCTTACTACATAGAAAATTATTTGTGGACAATGTTTGAAAGCATTTGAGAAGTAGTTATAGTATGTGCCAGATGTGCTTGAAAGTACCATTATTTAGCTGACTTGGAAATCTTTTGTTTTTCATGTCTAAACATATATGGGACAAGTTTGACAGCATAGTTTAAAATTTCAAACACACTGCATTACGGTTAAAAGGTAAGGCAGGTGACTGCCTTAGGGGGGGAAATAATCCTTGTGGTTTTAGGGTTTTCTCTAAAGACTAGTGTCACATTGTTCATTTTGTGGGTGCGGATATGGTACAGTTTAGCTGCATAATGATTCGTGCGGCAAATGCCTTGCACTACCAGGGTTCCTTCTCAACTATTAAACAAAGGTTATTGACTTTTAAGAACTTTTTCAGGAATTTTGCGACCGTGTTTATTTGTCGGGGGAAATTTAAATAAATATATGAATTCTTAAAATTTAATATACTACCTTTTATACGGTTTATGTAAAATCTAACCATTCACATTCAGTAAAATATTTTAAATTTTCTCATTAAATTTACTTGTCTTTAACTCCCTTTTAATTTACAGTAATTCAGTTTTTTCTTCAAGTATTTTTTATTTCTTTAAGGCAGACGTTTTTGTGGTCTGTAGTTTGGACACACTTACAGCTGAATGAGTAAGTTTTCACTATGGGTAAGTTTAAAAAATAGTAAAATTTTTAATTTGAAATGGTACTGTGCAAAAAGAACGTAACATTAAAGTTTTTACTGTGGAATTGAGTCATAAAATTACAGTATTCGACACAAATATATTACTGTGAATGTTTTTGTTTCTGACTCACCTCCATTTATTCTGTGGTCAGTAGTGTCTCAAGAAGGAAATAATTCAATTTTGGATTTGTTTTCTAGGAGGTTCACGATTTTTCCTCAACAAAAATGGACGGGTTAACCTGATTTACGGCAGCTACAAGTATTACAGAGGCAGCAAATACAAGGACATTGAGTACTGGAGATGCACGTATTACGACAAGATTGGCTGCAAAGCCCGTGTGACAGTTGCTCAAGGTGTAGTGACTTCTGTCCGAGGAGAACACAACCATTTGCCTTCTGACTGTCCATAGCAAGTGTTCGATTGCTGCAGTAGTGATGTCTCTTCTGTTAATTTGCGCAGACAATTTCAGAACAGTGATTACACATTGACATTCACGAGTACAGTCACTCACAACATTTAAAAGCTCTAATTATTAACATTTGTTCCATAACTGCCCAGTGATTTACTTTTAATATCTTGGCTTTCGAGATTGAGCTGTGTGGTAGTGGTAGCGAGTAGGGATGGTCTGCCTCACATTGCAGCAGATATCTTCAGGGTTGAGTTATCAACCTTTTGCAATGTGAGGCGAAATGTTGGTACTCGCTACCGCTATGATGTGGTTAATCTCAAAATCCAAGATGATAATATCAACAGTGACAACGAAAGCCTGCAAACATATTTTGTGATTGTATTTGCATGTGTGAATATCAATGTATATGTTTTGTTATATAGTGTTTTTTTCCTTAATTATTAATCGTTATGTTAAGTAAAATTAGTACTTACTCTTTTAATCTGTGATAATTTTTTAAAAATGTTTTGATTGAGTTGTCAGTGTATGGCTTAGTGGAAGAAAACGCAGTCTTTCCTTCACTATGCCACCAAAACCTAAGGAAAATAAATAATAAATAAGTAAAATAAATATGATGGACAAAAAATTAAGTTTTGGTACTGTATAGCCATGTGTAAAAATGTTTGTTTCTTGCCTAGTTGTTTTCTCAGAAGAAAAGGGAAATTAATTACTTTATGTGTTGCAGTGTGCAACACTTTGATATTTAAAAAATGTATGATATTGACATGAAATTGAGACAATGAAGAATTTTATGTTTATGTGAATAAAGTTTCTGAGACAAATACTGTACGTTATATTCTGAAAACCTATATTTTTCCGATGTATTTTTCCCTCTTAATTGTTTTTGCTGTGTGCTTTGTATTTTGTAGCAGCTATGAAGAAGAATGACAGCTGAAAAAGAGAATTTATGCATCAGTTGCAAAGTTTCAGTGCGGACGGTTTACTTTGGGTGTCTGGAATACGTTGCTCCAGTATATTTACCTTCAATCAATGGGTTGTCACTAAAAGTTTCTTCAACTGTAAAAAAAATGACAAACCCCTTCATCCCTCCCTGAGAAGTGTTTCAATAATCATTTTACATGAGTTTCAGATTTTTACAGTTTACAAACTGTGAACTTTTTAAAGTTGTTTAGTAGCAAAATAATTCATAAATATATACTTGTGCCAAATTCTATTCAATGTGTAAATATTACATCTCATGAGGGTTTTAGTATATCAGAAGAATTTTTGCATGCTGTATTTTTTCCTACAGAATCATTAAAATGAAAGTTAATTGTGTATATTGAAATAAAATAACTCACATGAAGAAAGAAAAATAAATGTTTCGCGCAATACTCAGTAATATCACTCCTGGAAAAGTTTTTGCACATTTATATAATTTGTGGAGATAAGGCGAATTTTGAAATTTTTACAAGTTTCATAGAAGTATTAAAAATTTCTGGGAATCATATTTTGTTTTCTTAAGTATCTCTTATTTATCTAGGAAAGAAATATTTTGATATGGGTGGTTTAGAAAAAATAATAAAATTTAGGTTTTGAAAAATTTTTCTTTATTCATAAAAGTAATTTGAGATAATGTCTTCATTTGAATATTATGTGGCACAAATTAATTATAAATTTTTTGTTGCAAAGCAGCTTTAATGACTTATCCACGTTCATGCTGTGGTCAGTAATGACTCTAGTAGGAAAAAATCTACTTTTGGTTTGTTTTATAGGAGTTGCACAGTTTTTCCGCAACAAGAATGGGCGGATTAACCTGTATTACAACGGCCACAAGTATTACAGAGGCAACATATACAAGACTGTGGAGCACTGGAGATGCGTGTATTATGACAAGATTGACTGCAAAGCCCGTGTGTCTATTTCGCAGGGCATAGTGACTCACGTTCGAGGAGAACATAACCATTTGCCTCAGGACTGCCCTCAGCAAGTGTTGGATTTTTTGTGATTAGTAGTGTGTCTTTTCTTAATTCATGTGGGCAGTTGTAGAACTGAATTATTTCATTCTGTTGCAAGGTTAAGGATCAGATGTATTACCATTTATTCTTCGCGTAAAAAGTGTTGACATTAAATAAAACATTTTCAAACATATATGCTTCTTGAATATATAGCTTTAATATCAGTTTTCTTTCAATAAATTTGTTAAAGATTAGTAAATCTGGTTGTGTTCTGAGCTGTAGCCATATACTGTATGTCTGTACGTATATAGGAGCAAGAAATATGCCACCCTTCCTGTGGTTCAGTTCTTTGCTATGTCATGTGATGTGCTCGGCATTGTGCCTCTTACATAAAACATTGAGAGATGCTTTATCACAGTTAGAAAAATTTACAATGGAGTAGTTTTTTTTTTCCAGATTAAGGAATTCACCTCCGGAAACTAGTAGTTGACAACAGAAGTTCTTCATGTTATTGAATGTCATACTTTGGTGCCCTCTTTCACTGATCTATTGGGGTGTTATAAAAGCACATAGCGAAATTCCTTATGTTGAAAGCGTTTATTATTTGTAAAGCTGAATAAGCTCCTGGAAGGTGCTGTTTTTCACTCTGAGTTATGTATATTACATCCAGAAGGATGTTTTTAGCTGAATAAGTTTACTTTCTACTTTAATTATCCTGTGTTGTGTGATTTCATCCTGCCAGAGTGGTAGGGTTTGTAATGAGTGTAAGATAAAAAAGTTGTAAAGTTGAGATGTGATCTTGCTGGGAGGCCGTGTACCCATAAATTATATATATATAAAAAAAGACAGAGCAATGGCCCATAAACCACATTAACTTGGGATGACAAATCTGCGCTATACTTGTAGGGACTTCTGTAATGTGATGACTCAATTAGTCTTCTGGGACTTAATGTTTACTGCCCTGGTGTGGATGCTGGAAAGTGTCCACCAGATCCAACTCATGGTAAAACTTTCTGATTGAAGACAATGCCCAAGAGCTAAGTTGGTAACACTGTTGAGGTGGTACCACAAAGGTAAAACATGTTGATCACCTGATTATAGCTGCCATATGTGTGGCCACACGAATCCTGTTACAGTGTTTTTGGAACAGTATTCTTTCTCTTCATCCAAGAAGGATAGTGTTCATACTTGCAACACTGTAGTGGTAGCATTGGTTGCGAGTGCATTACTCAGTTGGCTGCCATTCTGAACCCTGATGCCGCTGACCTGCCCAACAGCTAACATAAGTTGATAAATGAAAGTGATATGGTTGATTTTTGTTTGTTGTATAGACTGATGATTTGAAACAGCAATTACTTTGTTGGGCACTTTGACAGAGTCACTTGGTCAACTGAATTTGATGTACTCAAGATTTTTATCTCTATACCAAACAGAGTTTTGAACACTTGGTTGTAGATAAGTACTTATTACTTGGTTCAAGAAGATTTAGCTCCTGACTTTATGGCCTGAAACCCATTAATGAATTATGGTAAATGTTATAAATATTTTACTATAATTTTACAGATGTATTAGAGAGTTCATTTCTGCAGTATCTTTCATTTCGTGGTTAATGCTCAAGGTGGCCGCAAAACATTTGTGGTGACCATATTATTCTAACTTTCTGAATAAGGTTGTGTTGGAGTGCACAGCACTGTTGACTATTAGCATATTCCAGTACCTACATCGGAATGCTCTCAGTGCGCACTGGCCGAGTTCTGCGCATTCCAGTTGCCCGAACCTGCGGCAAGAGCATTCAGATTTTCGCATTCCGTTTGCAGGTCGCACTCGCAGAGTGCGTACTGCGAGCAATTTTTCCCGCCTTGTCTTTAGAGACAGTTCTGTGTATCATTGCAAATATAGCAGCAATCATTGGTTGTGTAAACTAAGAGAATGTTCGCTGTGATGAAAATTTATCACTCTCTCAGTTTAATACTCGCGTAGTACATAACAGTAATATAAGGTGAAAATACTGTTTTTTTATTAATAATATTGTTTCTCGCTAAAACTGAGGTAAGGTTAGTCTAGCTTTGTGGTTTTTGTACATATTTACGAGCTCATCAAGAAAGAGAAAGTGGAGATAATATCTTCCCGAATTTGATAGATTTTAATTTCCGTCTATTATCAACATCTGGCTTCTAAGAAATTTGTGATAAAAATTATTAGTTTTCACCAATGTTTTGCACTGTAAATGCAGCATATTCCAGTTGTTAGAGCATAAATAATATGCACTCAGCGCGAACAGTCACATGACACAAGCTCTCGGCCAGTTTTCAGGTCGCTCCGAGATTGCCTCAAGAGCAGTCAATTGAAATATGCCATTAGTCATTGTCAAGAAGAAAGCAACAATGTTACTTTAAAAATAGGCCGTCACTCCGTTAGCAGAGATTCTACAATAACATCTCGCCAAGTACAAGTGGTCACATTATTGGTTCTTTAATTTTTTTGGGATTTTTTTTACATGTCTGTAATTCTTTCTTGGAGAAATAAATTTTTTTTTCGTGTTTTTACCATGGGTACTGCTGACATTGACATCAAATAATAGGGGACTTAATGTCTTATTCAAATTGACTGCACTGGGGCGGCACCAAGGGTGCACTTGAGGTGCTTTAAATATTGAAAAAGCGCAAGAGTCGTGTAATTGTCTGAAACACGGGCTTATTGTTAATTTTAAAACTACTGGAATACACCACATTTACAGTTAAAAACATTTTTGATGGGGAAATGATTGCCAATGTAAAATTTGTAGTATCTAACTGCTGATTAAAGGCGAAAATCAAGTCATCAAAATTTTTGATACAATTATCAAGTTTCTCTTTCTTGATTGTATGGTAAATATTTTCACGAACCTCTCTGTTTGGCTAACCTTATAACCTTATCTTCGTTACAGAACATGTAAGTAGTAACAGTAGCGACAAGACGTGATTTCATTGTACTCTCTTTCTCTTTGGATTGTCGTAGTGTTGGAGTTCGTAAAAGTTTTGTTATCCTGAAGTTTAGTAGGAGCTATTTTATTATCTGTGAGGAAAAGGACATGTATGTAACGTCACATTTACCCATTTCTAAATATGAGAGGTTGTTTGAACCAATGTCTCAAATTCCAGGTGGCCTTTTTTTACTTTCCTGTGTGCCCCGAGAGCTGGTACAGTAACAATTGTTAAAAAAGCTCCATTATGTAACTTCTAATAGAGTTGGTTATTATGTGATGTTGAGCCTCGAATCATCATGTTTACCATTTTTAAATATTTAGTTAATAAACAAACTAATTACAGTATCCCAAGCACTACAGGTGGTTATACAAACCATTGTTTCTAATCCACGTGGTATTGTTTACATTCATGTACGCCTCGAGAGCTGGTACAATTACAACAATGAAATAGCTTTCCTTGTCGCTTCTGTTACTATTTATTTATTCTGTGTCTTCGTTTGAATAACAAATAATGTTGACAGCAAAACAACCGTACGTTTTGGCGTGACTTATTCAAGTGCACACTGTCAGACAATTGCTGAATTTCTAAGATTGCGAGGGGCCACGGTGGCCGAATGGCCAGACCATTCGTCTCCTACCAAGGTGATCTGGGCTTGATTCCCGGCACTGTCGGTTGCATGTGGGAATCGTGCCGAACAATGCCGCTGGTTGGCTGGTTTTATTGGGGATCTCCGGTTTCCCTAGTTCATTCTGGCGTTGCTCCATGCTCACCTCATGTCACCCCTCATCAGCGCTTAAGACCTAAAATTTTAGCGCTGACCAAAATCCCTCTCACTCACTCCAAAATCGCAAACATTTTTTTTGTTTATATTACAACAGTCACCACTATATTGTCACTGAAATGTACAACTGACTCCTGAAACAGTGCGGGAAATATTGCGCTCTACTTGTCCAGCGTTATTGGAATAGGATGTTTCTACTGTTTTCAACATAAGTTCCAGTTACTATAAAAGCTGCACTCACTTAGCCAGTGCACACATAGGTCATTCCATTTTGTATACAGTTATTGGCAGTAATGACCATCTTGACTTTTTGAATGTTTTTTTTTTTTTTTTTTCTTGTCAGGCGCTTGTGTTTTATCTTTTGAGTACATGGTGACCATTTAATATAGATTACATGATGAGACATATTCTAGAGTTACAATAAATAGTCTCTTGCATAGTGACAAACAGCCAGAGACATGCGTCTAATAATTCTATTCGTCCATCCAGCAAAAGCTCATCAATCTTTAACATTTAATGGTTAAACAGATGAAAATACAGCCTTCTATATGTTTTGCCACCTGTTCATTTTGTAGATAAATTAATTGATTCTCAGTTGATTAGAAGGCTGCATATTTTTGGTTGTTGTTTGTTTTCATTATTTACAGTGATAAAGTTTTAATTTACACTATGGTGTCATATTAAGAAGTAAGAAGTCCAGAATGTGATGGTTTATGTCTAGTTTTTGTTCATTGTGTGTTTTACAAACACCAGGTGTGTGTGTGCATGTATGAGTTTTTAAGTCTTCTGTAGTCTTGGAGAGCCCATATTTCTTCTTCTTCCTGCATTCGAAGAAACACACAAATTCTAACATTAATTCCCAAATCATGTAACTAGGAATTATGAGTAAAAAATCTTCTTACGAAATGGAAACTTATTTACGTAAATTTTTGTGTGTCTTATTGTTTGTTACTCTGTGTAAGGGAAAAATATTCTTGAACTAATTGCATCAGTATTACTAAAGCAAAGTTGGGTGGTTTCTGTTTTCATTTGGAAAGTGTCAACATTTATTGTGTTGTATAAATATAGTCTGTCTCATGAAAGAATTCCACATTTTGACAGCTCACTTCTGAGAAGTGTGTTTGTAAACAGGATTGTGGAGACCGTGCTTTTCCAGGAAGCCAGGTAGGTTTAAAGCTCCAAACAATGGAACTGCCTGGTATATTTCTCAGAAGAGAAATGTCAAAATAGGGATATCTATCATGAGACAGACTGTACGTGAAAATTTCTACCAGGCCAGTATGCATTAGTTGTAATCCTTCCCTAAATGCTCTTGCTCTGTCTGATGCTTTTTGTTTAGTTACATAAATGCATATTAGTGAATGGCAAGGTATTCAATACTGTTGAAAATCATTAACATTATTGTGCCAAATGTATTATTATTATTATTATTATTATTATTATTATTATTATTATTATTATTATTATTATTCACATTATTATTCCGTACAGTTTTGTGAAGTTGTTTTTGTAATGTAGTTCTGAAGCTGCAATGAAAATGAAAGTTCAATTGAACATAATAAGCATAAATGTTCACATTTCCTTTAGCATAATTTTTTATTTGCTTTTATGTGTATGTCCTGGCTTACTGTTCATCTTCGGGCATATATGGCCCACCTAGTTAATTATTCTGTTTGTCAGTAAGATGTCTCAACGTAATTAATGAATAATTGGTGTTATGGGAGTTGCAATGAAAGTTCCGTGAACCAAACTGTATAAGGGCCGGTTTCACCACAATCGTTTCTCATGATCAACCGAGTTAAAGGTTGAGTTAACTGAGATTATCCTTTTTCTGCATCCCGCCACACACAAACTTTGATTAAATCAAGCTAACTAAAGTTAAAACTTAAACGCCCATTCTTGGCCATTTAACTTCTTATACTCGTTTTATGTGTAACAAAATGGCGGTGTGAAATGAACACATGTGTGGAGTTTTTGAGATTATAGGGCCGTATGAGACGAGTCTTGAAAAATATTACTTAATTCTAATAGAGTTCTTTACAACTGAGGTTTTTTGAAGTACTATGGCAGTGCGGAAGTTTAATTCGATATTTGGTTAGCAGGATTTTAAATGATAATGTTTGAAGGCAACTACGATGGATTCCTGGAAACTGAAACATTTTTGAGGATTTCAAAGATGTTTATTTTGTGAAGCATTTTCGCCTATCTAAAAGGTTATCAGATAATGTTCTAAATTCAACACTACAACATATGATGTTTGCATCGTAAGATAAGTACAGTAAGGTTATTTTCATTAAAATGTCAGTTTCTTTGTTGTAGCCTTTTATTAAAATTTTTCTGTTAGCATGGCCACAATAGCAGCAGAACCAACATAAGGTTTCAAATTGCAAGCCTGTATGTAGGCCGTCTACTAGTCCTTATATCTGGTTAACTTCAATACCTTGGTGTAAACAACGACTTAAATATATAAGGATGCCTACTCTTTCAATTTGTATTACGCATAACGACCTATTAAATACACATTACGAATGCGTCCGATATAACCTTAACTTAACTCAATATGATCCACATTTATTTACGTTTAGAAATCCGTAGACAAGCACAGAAAACCCAAAGATAATGAGTCAAAAGCTCATAGATTAGTAGCTGAATCTTGGCCACTGCTGTGTTGATACATACAATTCTGCAAAAGTTAGGCACTTAATTTCGCTTAACTAAACCCAGTTAGTTAACTAAATTATTGGCATGGTGAAACGAAAAGTTCTTAAACACAGTTAAATATGAAGTTAAAATTTTAACTTCGCTTAGTTAAACCGAGTTAAATGAAATAGTGGTGAAACCGGCCCTAAAAAAAACTGTTGGTATAAATATGAAATTATATTATTTATGGGTTTTGAGTTAATATTCAGAACTTGATTGAGCAAATCTCACCTGCATTCAAGTTTGATCACGAGCGGATTTTTGAGCCTTTTGTTCCAGTTCATGTTCCTTTCCCACTTCTGGTTGATGCTGGGGTGACTCCTCTGAGTGAACTTTACATATTATTAATTAATTGCTCGTTAGATAATGGTAATGTGGTATGTAAAATATACATACTAAGAATTTTTTTAAAAATGTAAATTTTTATGGAAGTCTGTTTAAAAAAAGCCATAAAAGGCCAATTCTGTATTACAGATGTTGCCAACTTCATGAGCAAACATATTTAGCCAGCCTTTCTGATTTGCCAGAATACAAAATACAAAATACAAGATTCAGCATCATAAGTAAATCATTAGAAATGCATAATTTGTTTTTAAGTCTTGTCAACAAAAATATTTTCTGGGAATAAACATTGTTATTATTATTGTTATTATTTTTATTATTGTTATTATTATTTTTACTATTGCTATTATTTTATTTTATGTATTTATTTATTTTGAAATTTTTCTGTGTTGACTTAAAAAAAAAAAAACAACAGTAAATTCAGACCTGTTTAATATTAATTAATGTGATCAGTATTTGTACGCAAATGAAAAGATGATTTTTGTTATAATTGTTAAGTAGCGTAGGAGTGGGGCGTATAAGTATTTGTTAAACATTTATTGTCGTAGGCAAGGTGCAGTTTATAAGGAGCCGAAGGGGCAACCTGCAACTGGTGCTGGGAAGCTACGTGTACAAGAAGAACAGTGTTACTGGCAACAAGGTTCACTGGATGTGCACCTACTACTACAAGACAGACTGTCGCTGCCGTGTGACCACCGTCGAGGGAGAGGTGTACCCCAGCATGACGGAGCACAACCACCAGCCACAGATAGTGGACCACGCCAGTTTATTTTTATAGTCTGATGACTTTGACTGCGTGTAGGTAGTTTCGTTTGTTGGCCATTAACAGAGGATTGTGCACCGCTGCTTGTGTTGTTCACCTTTGGAGCAACTGAAATTGTTTTGGGCAGATACACCTTTTGATAGGAAATATGTACCATGTCAGTTCCGTCTTTCACAGATTCTATCTTATTACTGCAATGTATTTGCGTTCTTGGCTACGCTAGTGTGCTCTCCACTGTGGGTAAATGTTGCTGGCTTGGTGTGGCTGCTGCAAATTTCTTCTGAGTCGCTTCATGTGAAGTTTGTATTAATTTGGATTTTATACACAAATCATTCTCTGCACATAGTAAACTTAGTAAGTTAAAATGGCATGGAACACCAAAATCATTGATCAAGATCTGAGTGAATGTGGAGTCACTATATAAAAAACATACAGTTGGCTATACTGCAAACAGGTGTTGCTAATTTTGTGACCAAATATTTTTCGTGGTTGATACATTCCTGTACCGTAATCTCTTGCACATGGATTTAAGTTGCATAATTTTGTTGTGACAAATTGTTTACCAGAAATTTATTTATCACATCAGCAAAATGTTTGCTGATAACATTGAGAAAAAAATATTTTAGATTATTTTTATGTATTGATTTTCAGATTCTTTCAGATATCAGTTAAATGTTTTTAGCAATGCTTAGTGTATCACATCCTCTTAATATTGTGTCGTCGCTAAATTATGAGAAAAAGTTGTTTGCTGCAGTGTTCAGTTACTTGTGTATTCGCTCTAGAATCTTTGATCTAGTACACATGCGTGTTACTGTCGCTGACTCTTTATCTCGACTTGTTGTGAAAGATTACTAGCTCTTGGGGACATATTGCAGTTCAGAATTTTGACCCTTCCTTTCACATGGAACTAGAAGAACTGTCAACAGCATTGCAGATGTGAAAAGCTTAACAGATACATTTTAAAGCGTATTATAGTCTGCACAATATAAATTTGCCTGTTTTTGACATTTTATATCTGAGAAGAGTGTTTGTAAACAGGACTGCAGAGACCCTGTTTTTCCAGGAAGTCTGGATGGTTTAAAAGTCAACACACTAATGCTGCCAGGCATCTTTCTCTAAAGATTAATGTCAAAATCAGGCAAATTTAAACAGCATAAACTCTACCTGAAGTTACTGTATTTTTTCTGTCTGTGTTACTAGTGTCTGCCCATGTGTTACTGGCCAAGAGAGAATTGACAGCATCTCTGAGATCTTGCCGTGCACTGTACATATTTAAATGTGCTGTATTGTTTGTATGTTATGTGAACTGTGTGTTTACATCTATGCCATGTGTGTCCAGTGGAGTAAAGGTACAAATTTAATCAATATATATTTGTTGACGTAAAAATTCACATTTATATTATATTAATAAACAATCACTGTTGTGGTAAACCAAAGTTTAAGAACATAAGATATACATGAACATATTTTTTTTACGTCTCAAATCACAAAATAGTTGGGTGTTGTGCAATTTCATGCAAGCAAACAGAATGCAATGTTTATACATTGGTGCTATCTGATAACTGTTGTCCTGCTATAAATGTTAGCAAGTGACTTTCAAATATTAAAGATTTATAATTTAAACTTCTTTGAAGTGGTTTGCCTTGTAAATATACATTGTTATGTCACTGTTGTTTTTCCGAGACCACCACTCACCCATGGTTTGATTAAAATAATAATGAAGAACTTTCTTTGTATTTTTTTGTTGTTCTTGTCTACACAAATTTCCTTTAGTTACCTCTGCCTTAAAATTAAGCTTTGGATTGATCTGTATCAAATGATTTTTGGCCAACACAGACACCTTGCTTGCAGCATTTGCATTTGTGTCATGTATTTCATTTATTTTTGTTCCCAAATATTTATGTAAGTAATATTACTATAGAATGATGGTTTACTTGATTGGGATTTAAGCGGGTTTCAAGAATTAGTGAAGCACGTAAGGAAACAAAGTTTCTTACCTTAGAATGATAATTAGTATCTACTTGAGGTGTTATAACGAAGAGTCGCATAATAAACGAATAGTAAAACTTTGCTCTTTCAGCATGCGACCCTTTTAAATTTACCCATATTCAATACATTTGCCGAGTTATCTCTTTCATGTACTTTGGCTTATCTTGCCTGAGACCATAGTATCCAGTGTTAAATGATAAGACTCGTAACATTGAGCTGAAAAATTGTGAACACTTGACATTACTAAAATAATATTAGTCAAAAATCAATATACAGTAAACCCTCGTTTTATTGGACCTCCATTCAGCGGACTTCGTATTTAACGGACAAAATCTGGCGATACCAGATTATTCCACTGCCAGGTCTACTTGTCACATGCAGCACAAGACCTACATGGTTATTGTGCTTTGGTGAGTGGCATCAGGCGCGCGCATGGATAGCCGTGTAAGACGGTAGACAGAGCTATTTTTAATCGCGCATCGCGGAACGTACCGTGTCCGGGCAAGAATGATTGCCTACCTGAAATTTTTACGGAACTGTAAGATCAACAGCGCAAGACCTACCTGGTTATTGTGCTTTGGTGAGTGACATCAAGCACGCGCACAGATAGCCAAGTAAGACGGTAAGCATAGCTAGTCGCTCATCTGTGTTTTCACGTATCCAGACAAGAACGAGTGTCGTGTCTACTTGAATTTTTTACGCAGTTGATGTACGTGTGCGATAAAGATTATGGGTTTTTTAAAATGAAGTGTTGTCT
The DNA here is from genome assembly GCA_003012365.1 of Medauroidea extradentata. Classification (NCBI taxonomy): domain Eukaryota; kingdom Metazoa; phylum Arthropoda; class Insecta; order Phasmatodea; family Phasmatidae; genus Medauroidea; species Medauroidea extradentata. Next base: position 25,833 of record PNEQ01103071.1, read on the forward strand.
GCAACAGGACAGAAAAGAAATAGACTAACTTTGACATCAAGCAAAAATGTTAACTAATATAAAAGTTAAGAGGCCAGTGTTTCGGTAGCAAAGTTGTGTGATGATTATGGTTTCGAGAAACAAACTGAGTCGGACATTCATAAAGCAAAAAACTAGTTAAAGAGTTATGTGTTGAAATATGATGTTGAACAAAAAAAAGGTTGGCACTGTTGGACCCAGGAAACATGTGAAACTTGCTACCGCATCTTCACACGACGAGGCAGTGTATGTTCAATAACGCTCGTGTGGTATAAATGTGCGAGGGTAGCGAGATTAAATCTGCTGCGGACAAACTAGTGCAACACATGCCTTTCTCACGCTCAGCATTTCTGTCCCTTGCCCTTCAGAAATTCTCAAGGACGGCGGCTAGATTATTATCTCACAGACACGATATACGATACTGCGTCGCGATGCGAACAGCGGTAATTTAGATGGAAATGTTTTTTATTATATATTTAGTTGATAAACACTTTACTGTGAAATACAAAGCAGTAGCTCAAGTTCACGTGTCACATGTTACCACGCAACGTAACATGAAACCAAGCAGATAGCAAGCTGCCTCCTGTCCCTATCTTACTCTTCCCTTGACCTTCACCCTTGGTTATCTCAATGAGCAGAGAAAGGCGCGTGCTTATTTTTCTACTCCCGCCAGTCAGCGCAAACCTTCCCACTCGTCCACTTCCAGCGATTTGACCACAACAAACACGTGTTACTACGCGTATCACACTGCTAGAAGTCTATCGACTTGCTGTTTATTTTCGTGTGCCGATTTAGTACTTGGTGATTTACCAGACATCTGGTTTACCGGACCACACCTCCCCCCAAAAAGTCCGGTAAAACGACGGTTTACTTATTTCTTATTTTTATTCACGTAGTAAAAGCCTCAAATCTGTGTGCTTTTCATCACTTAGTATTATATCAAATAAATGTATAAAATATTTAGGCTTATGTTGAATTCCCATCATCTTAAAACCCTGAATTCCTATTAGGCAATATGATAATCTGGCTACGTTTAGCGATAAACAAACGTGTTTTCAGTAAAATGTTTATTCTAGTATTATTATAATGTTTATAAATTTCAGTGGGCGAACATGGAAACATTTTAGTTAACTTTTATTTGTCTGTTCGAGGTTTAGTTTTTTTCGTAGTTTGTCTGGATTTTTCATTGTTTCTTGAGTGAGTGTGTGAGAGATTCTGGTCAGCACTTTACATTAAGGTTTTCAGCGCTGGTGAGGGGTGACGTGAGGTGAGTATGGATCAGCGCCGGAATGAAAGGGTGGGGGAAACACGTATCGCCTTGTTTGGATGCGAATGGTCTGACCATACGGCCATCAAGGCCCCTATGATATTTTTACTTCACATCGGAGTTGATGTGATAAAATCACTAAACCAACTGGAAAATGTTTTTTTTTTTTTTTTTATTCTTTTTAAACACAATTATGAACATTTTATTCACAGATATTGTTTAGTGCATATTAAAAATAAAGTACTGTAGTCATAATGCTGTTTACTGAACTGAAATGTTTCTCACGCAACTTTTTGAAGTTTCTCTGGAGTCTTGCTTTTTTTTTGATTTATCATATAATTAAAAATATTACTGTGTGCAATTCCGTGAAGAAATTTTAATGGAACGTCGTTATTGTTGTCACTTTAAAATTCATGTCGAAGAATCCATCGGGAACAGAATAAGGTAACACATGTCATAATTTTTTATGTTGACTCTTACATGTGACATGATGGGTAAAGAATGTGACATGCAAAACGTTGTAAAATTTAAACTGAACTTGTGATAGTAGTTAGTTTTTTTGTAACGTTTATTTGTTAAAATAAGATGAATTATGAGTACAGTATTATTATAATTGAATGAGAAGGCCAATGTCAACACTATTTGTAGTGTTTCGTAATACTTATTTTAGTTTACAAAATTAGTTATGCCAATGCTCAGAAATTACTTTTATAAATACACTAACTATATGTTCATTTTACTGATATTAAATATTTGAGACCACTTAACTGAGACTCCCGTTTTTGGGCGCCTTAGTCAAGGCTGTGTCGCCACATTTTTGACACGTCTTAATTCATCGGTGGTCATATTTTATCGTTTGACGTCTTACCAACGTCATGTTTGAGTTATGAAGGGCCAAAAACAGATCCGTAATCGACCTGCAGGTGTGTGCTGGGATGATTTCTCAACTCCCTGAGAGTTTTCATTTAAAGTGCATTACAATTTTGAGAAATTTTAAAATTGAAAGCAAATGTTTATCACTTTTGGTATCTCTTGTCAGAAATTTCTTGTTTGTCTAAAGTAGGTACGGATTGAGTTCACATTAATCGCAACTACTTAATATGTTTATTGCACAGGAATTCAAGTAATATTGTATTTATAATTGACAGAGCTCCGGATTTGATAAAGGTATCTTTGTAAACTTCTTCACTGAAACAACTTTTATCTTAAAATTTGCAATTATGTTTTACCAGCTGTGTAGTTAATGTTTAGGGATGAAAAATGCTTAATTAACATCATTTTGCTATATGAAATCCAAATTTTCCTGGGGGAGGGCCCCTGGATCCCGTCTCTCCATTACAATGGAATGTGTGAGATAAAAACTGGGGGGGGGGGGGGAAGACACCAGAATTTGTATTTGCCCCAGGATGCACATACTATTCAAGTTGCAGCTCTGCATCTCATGCAGGATGTGCTTCTTGACGTGCAGGGAATTGATTGGTCTTTAATCTCTTACATAATTACTTCACCTACTAGGTATCATTGTTAAAGGGCAGAAAAGAGTCATTTTATTTTACTAAATTATCCAAAGAGTCTGAGGGGCTACTTCTTGAGTCTGATATAAATATTTGTTTTTCAAAATACTGGTGGTTTATTACACTAGAGTAAATTATAGACTTTTATAAACTAAAAAATATAAAATTGAAGTGCTTCTCAGTACAAAATGTTATATGCAAAAGTGACTAAAACAAAAGGAATGTTGTTACAGCAGTATAAATGATTGAAATTGTTAGTACGAATCATTACTGTTTGCACTTGGACTGCATGTCAGCATTGCTCGACAAGTTCAAATGACGTTTAACTTTACTGCAAACATTTAAACTGTTACGAATTTTATTGCACCCTAGAATCAAAATTAGAAAATAAAGTTACTGCATTTAGCCAACAGAGAAATATAATAAAAGAAACTACTATGACTCACCTTAAAACTAAGACACACACTAGTTAGATTAATAATAACAAGATAGAGGAATATTCATGGTTCAGGTACTCATTTACAGTGATGACTCGTTCTCCCCCAGGACAGCTCGTGTATGAAGGGCTCCATCCCATTCCGGTACGCTCTAAAAAGCCTACCTGAATTTGGAAAATATTATTTAAATTTAAATTTATTCATCTGAGCTAACAATGTGGACTATTGTCCTTGCACAACATAATACCCTAAGAATTTAACTGTTACATTACTAAATGTTTCAATCAATGTCTACCAGCATGGCTATCAAACTATTATTCTACATGACTTTCCCTTCAAAACTTTAACCTAACACAGTGTTACTCCCAACACTTAAATCTTACACCTCGCCCAATTGATTGTGGCCTTGTCATCCTGGTAGCACACATGACTCTTTAGCTCTTACCGAGCAGCCAACCAGCCCGCAGCCAAACATAACCTAACATCTAAACCAAAACCAACCCTACACAATACGACTGACTGTCTTATGAACACTGTCTGTCCAGAACCTTCCATGAACAGCAGTGCTTCGAAAATACTCATCACAAATTATTCATAGTCTTTGTCACTCAAGGATCATGATACTAAGCACTGTTCTGCATCATGGGTAACTGCCCGCCTACTCTAACTACAGAAGTATAGTGAGAAATATAGGAATGGGGGTAGTGCAGCAACAGAAACATCTAGCACCGCCAAGTGGCCACTATACACACATTATACCAGAGAAACACCTACGGCATGACTGCACCCACCACCACATCCCCCTCACCTGTCTGACCTGACTACAAGGCCATTTGCCTATCTTTACTACTGGAACACTGCCCACTAAAGAATGCACAAACAATGCAGCGACAATAACTTCTATAAAATTTCCTGGTGTACTGTACTGAATAACTCTGGAACGAAAGGTAACAGAACTCTCTAGACCCCCTGGATACCAACTGAAAAGTTGCTACTACCCAAAAAATTAATACTCTTTAAATTATATGCCAAAATATATTAACTGCCTATTTTATGTATGAATAAAAAGGAAATAAATAAAAAAATTAATTTCACAAATGTTAGAACCATGACAGTATAAAAAAATATAAAATGTACTGAAAATATATCAAATAGACTTTGACCACTTGAACGCTCTTAAACAAGTAGTAGAATTAGCTTTACTTAACAAAACTTCCTGCGAGCACTGCAGTCAGTGAGTTTGTTAAAATATATATTGTATGTTTTATGTTGCAAGGTCTATTTTGTATGATAACAATGTGCAGGTGATTCTCTATAGTCAGTAATACCAATAATTAATTTTGTATTATTTTTTCATCAGGAAAATTCTAACAGCAATGTAAAACTGTAACAAAACCTTCTGATTCTGTGAAGGTGCTAACATTCATGTTAAAAATTACTGATTTTTTTGCATGTTTTATTTGCTGTTTGCAAGATTTGGCTTGTTGCTATCATCACTCCATTCAGATCATCTTTAGTATATCATTACACTAGCTGCTTGTGAGTATTTTTTTAAGTAGTTGGCATTATGTTACAACACTCTCGTGTACGTAATAAAAATTTAGTTAAATGAGCTAACTTTTGTAAAGTAACACAATGCTGTTTAAATGTAGCAGACTACACATGATTATAAATTTCTTTGTGTTAATTATTCCTAAGGGAATCTTTTCATGTTCATGAAACCATGTTGAAATAGTTTGCCAAATATGTTTAATGGTTGGGATGTTTCTTGTACTGTACATATTCAGAGGTTTCCGGAAATACATTGTTATAATCACTCTCTCACAGGTTCATAAAACATGAAACTTCCTTCGAGGTCTTCAGCGCTGGTGAAGGGTGATGTGAGGTGTATATGGAGCGGCGCTGGAATGAAAGGGCGGGGGAAACAGGAGTTCCCTGAGAAATCCCGCAACCAATGGCATTGTCTGGCACAATTCCCACATGCGAAAATCCGGGGACCGACCCCACCGGGAATCGAACCCGTATTGTCTTGGTGGGAACATATTTATTAGTGTGGTATAGTCTATCTCACATAAGAATTCCATATTCTGACTGTTCTCTTCTGAGAAGTAGGTCTGTAAACGGGAAGCCAGGTAGGCTTAAAGCTCTAAACAATGGAACTGCCAGGCACGTTTCGCAGAAGAGATAGAAGGTTACGTGAGACAGATTATAAATTCACAGCTATTGGTTGCCCATGCCATGTCATTTCATTTCATTGAAGCTTGCTTATTAATTTTTTATATTTTTGTAATATTACAGCGAAAATTTTTCAAGACATGTGAGGGTATGCTGATGCATTGTTCAAGAGGCCCTGGGAGCCAATGTTCTTTCATTATGAGCGCCAAGACGGGAGACTGGGAAAACACCCACTGCTCACTGCTCGGAGAACAAGAATCCAAGAGTTCACAACTGACAATGGACATTCTCTGTGGAGTGATGAAAATATTGACGAAGATCAGAGAAAGGATCCTGCTCTTTGGTCAATAATAGAATCGAAGGAAAAGAGCCTCGCCCAGAGTGGGTTGAGTTATCTGATCAAAGTACTGCAACTAAGGCATACTGGGCACAATGGGATTCTCTGTCTCTGAGAAATGGTGTGCTGTACCGGAACCGGGAAAGTGCAGATGACAAACAAATACGTCTACTAGTACTCCCAGAAATGAGAGATCGAGAGGTGCTGAAGGAACTTCATAGTTCGACAGCTGGAAGACATTTTGGAATTAATAAGAATCTCAACAAAGTTAGATTGTGATACTATTGGCTACATTGCAGGGACGACGTTTAAAGGTGGTGCAGAACTTATGATGCCTGTACAGCAAGGAAGGGACCAAGAACTGTAGGACGTGGTAATCTTCAGAAGTACATTGTTGGAGCCCCATTTGAGAAGATAGAAGTAGATATTTTGGATCCCTTGCCAGTGACTGAGAGGAAGAATCTGTACCTATTGGTGGTGCAAGACTACTTCACCAAGTGGCCCGAGATCTTACCATAACCTAATCAAGAGGCTAGCACGGTGGCCGATGCTTTAGTGTAGCATTTATTTCCAAAGTTTGGAGTACCACTCGAACTTCACTCCGACAAGGGCTGCAACTTTGAAGACAAGTTATTCCAGGAGGTGACCTAAATTCTGGGAATGAAGAAGACACTGACTACACCTTTGCATCCTCAGTCAGATGGAATGGTCAAGTGGCTAAACCGTACTTGGAACAGTATCTGTACATTTTTGTGGCAGATAAACAAAAGGATTGATACTTTAAGGTTCCCGTGTTCTTCCTCACCTATCAATCTGATTTCCATGAAACCACATGGGTAACACCTTATAAAATGCTGTTAGGGAGAGAGCTTCGCCTTCCAAGTGACCTGCTGTTTGGTAGACCAACAGAAGTAGAGCAGCCTGCTTCACCGATGGTGTATGTTGATGAACTTCGTCACAAATTGGACACAGTCCATGACTTTGCTCAGCAACATTTAAGGGTCAACAGCAACCAGATGAAAATGAGGTATGATCGGAGGATACCTGAAGAGACGTTTCAAGAAGGCCAGCTGGTGTGGCTGTATAACCCACAGCAATGAAAAGGATACTGCCCGAAATTACAGAAATGCTGGGAAGGCAATTACTAGATTTACAAGAAGATTAATGACGTGGTTTTCCGGATTGTTCGCAAGGGCTCTTGGACAAGAAAACACATGGTTGTGCATATTGACAGACTGGCTCTCTATAATGGACCGGAGACTATTGTGTCTGCTTCGGATGAACAGGATTAAGGAGGGGACAGTGTTGCGAGCCACGACTATCTGGCTGAGTGGTGTAATAAGATACAGTAGCAGCACAGCTAAGAGACCTCCGATTGCACTGTATGGCTCGTGTTACCTTTTGTGGTGCTGAGATAATCGGCGAGTAGCGTGAGCTGATATAGCAGACGTAAAAATAAAGAGGTTCGGCGTGCATTGTGCTGTTCATGTTACATTTTTGTGACGTGCGGCGGCGGCCACCTGTGAGCTTATCTCCGGTTTTGAAAAGACTCTAATGACAGCAGTTGTCTTGGTCTAGAGTATTCATGTGTGTACTCTATCCTGCAGGATGATGCTTAACCCAGACACGACATCCTACTAGGAGTTTTGAGATAAAAGACTTGCTGAGAGAATTCAAGACGTTAGAGTAAGGGTATAAAAGAGAGCTGTGGCAGAGATAAGGCAGATTTTTTGGCCGGCAGGTGTCCGGTGTGAGTTGAAGTGATTGTGACGAGTGGCAAGAAGTATTGGGTTGCGAGAAGTGTTCAAGGGCGTCTGATTAGGTTGATTGCGAGAAGTAGCGTGACAGAGTTTCTGGGCTACAAGAGGTTCATCGGTGCTTGTGCAAGGACAGTGGGTCCACCATTTGTAAATGGTGAGAGAGACATTTCAAGAACATAGGACTGTGATTATGTTATTTAGATTTTATAACTTTTATGTAAATGGGAATTATTTGTGTTTTTGATGTTTTGGGGAAGGCCATGGTCTTTCATTTATTTCAAACAATTACAAATAACTTAAATATTTTTAAACTAAATGCTTTGAAAAAATTTGAGACTGTGTACAGTCATACAATACACAATTTTGCCAGAGCGTTTTTTAAAATAATGTACTGTTTGCTAGCAAAAAATTATTTTGCCTCAATCTGGCTTATTTTGACTACAAAATATGGACTACTTCAGGGGCAAAATCTAAAAATATGTTTCGTATATTGCAACAGAAAAATTCAGATGCGAACTATGATATACAAGTGTTAAAACTGCCGGAATGAATTTTTGATATATTGTATGTATTAATTTGCGTTTAAAAAATTTTTTTCGAAACCACTGCTTAACTAAAATTTTGGTGTAGATAATTGTAAATAAATTAGGTTAGCTTTATTTATTTTCTTTTCTTTTACCAAAGATCTCCATACCCAATGTACCTAGCCCCAACTTGTAACAATACTGTAGTTTTTATAGTATGCGTGTTGTTTATCCAATACCGGTAGCTTCAATAGTGTGTTTTCTTTTCATTGGTTAACATATTTGTAATCACTTTAGTAATTTTTTACCAAAATTTTTTCCTTAGATACACTACATTGCAATTTAAATGCCTTGTAAGCGAACTTCTTAAATTTTCTCTTAGAAAGGTGGCACAGTAATGAAACACTGGATTCACATTTTGGAGTGCCCATCCTTACTTTGGTTTCATTGGTTATCCAGAAACACTTCAATGGAAGATTGGGGTGGTTTCTTAATAAAACAAGACTGCTTCCCTTTGCATTTATGATTTTTGGACTCATTTGAATTTATAATATCCTTCCTGTCTGTGATACATTAAGCTCGTCTACGTAACTAATGTGCCTACATTCTGGACAGTGTGATTTCCAAGTGGTAAGTATGGTAAGCAAAGCAGTGAAAAAGTTGACAAAAATTTACAGTCCGTTTTCTAACAATTGAAGTTTTAGTTTTATTTATGCCTTTGAATGATTTGACTGGTATAAAACTAGTTTTTAGTTTTTTAGTTGTTTTATCAGTCGTGGTACAAATGTTATGCTATTCCATGACTGCATAACACAACAGGAAATCAGCGGAGGTTCTTGCTGAGGTAGACTTAGGAGACAGGTATTTAATGTTGTTTGGACATTGCAGGGCTGGCACGGTTCATCCGCAGCAGACAGGGCGGAGTCCAGCTGCTGTTCAATGGCTTCGTGTACGGCTTGAAGTACAACGGCCGCAACGAGAGAGTTTACTGGCGTTGCACCAGTTACCAACGCAACAACTGCCGTGCGCATGTCACCACCGTACACGGAGAGCCTGTCGACACGTATGGGTTCCACAATCACTCTCCGCCTACTGATATAACACCTTCGCAACTTCTTAGCTAGCAGAGCCATTCTTTGCCATCTCGAGAGTGTGTCTCCCAATTTTATGTTCTTAGTTTCCAGGAGTATTAAGGCATCACTTTGTTTAGACTGTTCACAATAAAGTAAGTGTTTTTAATGACAATGTTGTCAAATGCAGTAACCTAAAAACGTTTCTGTGACGTCAGACGTTAACTTAGAAGTTCTATGAAATTGATACACTGTGTTAATTATGTACCTACATGTGAGCCTAGAGTAGTCACTGCACAGTGAAAAACATATGGTTTGATTTTATATAATTGAGTTTCATAAAAATTTTCTTTAACTTTCTTAACCACTTAATTGGTACACGAAAAGTACTTGTACTTCGTACAATTTGTGTTTTAGAACGTATTAGATAGTGCTATTGCTTACTGAATCTGTGAAATGTTATGTTTATTACTGTTGTTTTTTATAATTTCCACACAGTTTGCTTATGGTTTAATTTTTTTTTTACTTTATAGTATGATGACAAAATTTTATGTTTATGAAAGTCTGTATGAAATGTGGGGCTGTATTTTTGGTGGAATTTAATTTCCTGGAGAGTTATTTACAGTGTAATGAATAAACATTTAGTGTGGGTACTGTTTGGATACCACAGACAAGGTGCTCCTTCAGTAATGGTTTGCAGTTTGTGGTTAGTTATTTCACATGGTCGTGTGAAAAACTTAGTGTACGGTTCTGCGCTAAAAATAAATAAATATGAATGTTGTACACACACATATATATATATATATATATATATATATATATATATATATATATATATATATATATATATATATATATTCTCTCCTCTTGTCACAGTAAAAAAGAAATATATATATATATATATATATATATATTTTTTTTTTTTTTTTGTAGACGTATAGCTGCAAAATACATAATAATTTTTCCCAACTTTTTAAGGAAAGATTTCACAGCATTTAAAATCATTTGAAAACAGCAGTGTTCCACTTCAAAATACATGTCTGAATTCTTAGGAGACACATTAATTGAGAAATTTTAAGGTTTCTGAAGTCAGCAGTTTGGGTTATTACATTGATGAAGGAATGAAGTGATTATCTGTGAAGAAGGTCCTTTTTTTAATTCATGGTGATGCATTGTTAGAGTATAATTATGTTACATGCACCACTAGTGAAAACTTTTCTCAAAGACTTACAACTTACAATATTTTGTTATTTTCTATCTATTGTAGTGTTTGTTACATTACAGCCTTCTGTAGCATTGCTCGTAAAATTTTTTGTGTAGAAAAGGCAGGTATTTTTCATACATAAATATACACGCACAAACATTATGTGTTGCATACAAAGTTGCAGTTCATTATTTTGCGTAATATTTAAGATGTAATGTTCAGAGTTAATTTAAGATATGATGGACAAGTGCATGTATGATTGAACAGGTTAATTTCAGCCGTAATTAGTGGGAAAGTGTAGGATTTAAATTGTTCATTGGGTGTAAGGTTCTAGGTTAATAGAATTTTCTAAATTCAAGTGTATACTTTAAATGTAATGTAGGTAACTATATAGGATGTACATGTCTTATAGTAATTGATGGCTAGAGTTGTATTTAAAGCAAACATTGTATTTTTCACGTAAATCCGGTCTGCCGTTGTCGAGCCATTGCAGAGCACATCAAATTAAAAAACGTAATGTTGGGTTTGTTAACCTTAACTACAATTTACACTGCAGTGTACAAGTTACATTGAATCCTACCAAGCAGTTTAGGTATTTGTTCTTGATATGACATTTATTGCTGTTAATTTTGTGTTTATCTCTAACCTGTTTCCAAGAAATAGCTACAATTACCTTAGTTACCTTGTCGTTATTTGCCAATGTAACACTGTGGTTGCAGTGATGATTAGTGTAGTCAGTAATTCTATAATTGTTGTGTAGGCTGTTTTTCAAAACTGTCATCACATGCTAGTTTCTTTTTATACAAAATAAAAAAATCTGAAATAGTGACAGCATTTAAAAAGGTTTCTTTTGGTTAGTTCATAATAGTAGTAAACATTTTGTTGGATTATTGTGCCTGGTGTACAGTATCTTGCAGACTTATTTAGTAATGCTACATAGCCTAGAAAGTGAGAACAGTATGTTTTTTTTTTTTAATCGGAGTGAAATAAAATCATGTTGCCTCAGTGTGCCTGTTCCTTGAAATAGTCAAAGTACCAAGCTGTGATAATTAGACCACAAATTTTGTCTTTAGTTAGTAGGTCTACAGAAGTAGTTTTCATGTAATTTTTTTGTCTAAGGATGCTACTTTTTGTTTTATCATGGAATGAGAGTAACATACATCTTACCAAAAGAATATTTTAAAGGGTATTTTTGTACAAAACTAAGTATTTACATGTTTTAAATTAAAAATGCATTCGTACCATTGAAAATACATACTTCATTTTTGTACTTTTTTTTTTGCCTATGCTTCATGTATAAACCTATCATCAAATGTAAATGCTTCCTAAATATTTTGTTAAGTAAGTAATATGTATAGTACAAATATTTTCTAAAAAACCAAGTACCAGTAGTGTTTGGATCAGTTTTATTTAATATATAATGTAATAAATACCAATAAAATATATTTTTTCTTCATCCAAATATTGTCGTCATTTACTTTTATTTATTTTAATTATTTTTTTCCCGTGATATCCATGCTGTGTAGTTGTCAAGTGTGGATTCGTTCTTGGTGGAGTCGTTCCTGATTTGTGCATGTTAAGAAACTTGGTGCCTTTGGTCGGAATGTTTTCTCAAGATACTCATGTTTCTCTGATCTTTACTTTCTACCATCAAAACCTTGCTGCTAAGTGTCCACAACTGTCTCTCAACACCATTGCCTTATTAAAGGGGGGGATGACCAACAATTTTAATTCTTTTAATAATTGTTTTATTTTTACGAGATATGGTTTGCTTTTTACACATACTTTGTGACTATATTTTACAGTGATAAGAATTTTTGTTCTTGTGTAATGGCTTGTCAAATTCCAAATTTGCATAAAATGGTTTTGTCGTAGAAAGGAAAATCAACTGACGTGCAGAAATGAAATAATTCTCACTGAAGAACAGTGTCCCGTGCTACGCCAAAATATGTATATAATACTACATTAAATTAATTTTTTAGCTGCAGAAAATTTGCACTATTTTATATTGAATTCAGCATATTTCCGAAAAATACTGTTTTACATTGTACTCTTACGTATTATATTAAATACTGTGTTTTATACATATCGTGGTGTACTAGCCCATTAAATTGTCCTTCAGTGTGAATTATTTGATTTGTGTAAGTCAGTTAGTTTTCTTTTCTAGTATAAAACCATTTTATGAAAAAAAAAGTTTTGTTACTGTTAAAAAATAGGTGCAATGTATGCCTACAAAACAAACCGTATTTCATACAAATAAAAAAAACAAACTAAAACAAATACATTCTTTGTGAACTTCCCCTTTAATACAATAAATGGAGCTGATTACAGTATACAGTTGTACCTTGTAGTATTACTGCAACACTTTGTAGAGGTATGAGGCTTAGTATCAGTGAAACTTGAGGAAGAAAATTAAATTGGAGACAGAAATAAAACTCTCTAGTAATCCAGACACACCATATTTATTGTAATTTCAGTCTTTGGTGTGATGGTGCATCATGTTCAAAAACTTGACTTTATAAAGTGTTGACATGTACCATAACTTGAACTCTTAATTTCTTATTTAATTTTTACATACGACTGAATGAAATATTCAAACTTGAATTTATTGTTGTGGTACAGCACATAGTACGTACATCGTTGTTAACAATATAACAATATGCCAAGTTTTTGCTGGGAGGTAATTTTGTTTGTCACTTCTCTGTTATGAGTATTCTTAACACAGAAGACTTGCAACTTATGAAACAAAAAGCACAGTGGAAGTTTTGACCTCTGAAAGACTGAGAACAAGAAATATTCAGAATAGCACGAGTCAAGTACGCACGTCTCCAGCTCCCGGTAGCTGGCCCCAGTTGTGAAATGTGTTGACTCAATACTGTGAAGATTACATTTTGTAGCTGTCTGCTGCGGGAAAGTGTTTGGCATAGAGGACTAGCACTTAAGTGAGTATTATACGTTCATAAACAACATTATTGCAAACTAATTTTTGAGGTCGTAATGAAGAACTAAAAAAAAATGGGTCATGGCTGTTGTGGAGTCAGAGCTGCTCTATACTCATCTCATCTCTTAGGGCTGGACAGACGACAGACATGCATAGCTAGTCGAGCAGCCGACCCAACCTTCACTCTAGCATGAAGGCGGAAACATGTGGATTTTCATTTTGAATGAACAACTGGAAAACAGCAATCATAAATTATGTTCTTTGCCAACTACTTGAACAGATGTTTGGCTAGGCTGTATATTACACTGGCAAATTTCTTGTACCACAAATTAAAGTGTGAAATTTCACTTCACGAACAGTCCATAAGAAAGTCATTACAGTTGGAAACGTATTTGATCATGAAGTTGGTGAAACCTGTTCCGTAATATTCGTATTCATTTTTTGGGATGCCTCTACACTAACTTCCTTAAACTCTTTGACTTTAATTAATATATTAATTTATGTACAATGCCCTTGTTTTTAACAGTTTTGCTGTCAGGCACAGACAGTTGCAGAACAACTGTAGTGATACTGATTTCCTTTGCAGGTGTGCTGGAGTTCCATCGCAGCAAACGAGGTGGGCTCCTGTTGGCTCACGAAGACTTCCTGTACCGCATGTCATACCAGGTGCTGAATAGAGCGTACTGGAAGTGCGTGGACAATGCACTGCTGCACTGCAGAGCTCGAGTCATCACAGTGGGCGGTCAGCTGAACGTGTCTTGCAGCGAACACAACCACCCTCCGCACCACGACAGGATCATGGAGAGGCGGTGGCTGGCCAACACGTGACCATTCCTCGGTCCAGGGCGGGGTCCATTTTGAACTTTTGTTACGTGTTCAGTATAGAAACGTGCTTGATGAGGTATATTTTATGTGCTACTGGCCAGTCCTTTGGAAATGGGTGGTTTTTATTTCATGTAGAATGTTTCACAATTAAATTCATTGAACAGTTTTTTGGTTTTGTTGAATTATCTGTCTCCTATTATTTTCTAATCAGTGAATGGGAGTGTTTACTCAGTTTGGTTGGTTGATGTAAGTTTAGAAACAGGGAGTGTTTCTGGGCATTATCTAATGCAACTGCACTATTTGCTACTAAAGTTGTAGCTTATAGCAATTACGTTATCAGCTCTATATGGTCGAGCATCAGTTAAGTTGTGGCAGAGCAGACACTTTATTTTTAAGTGTTGAAAGTATTATTTTTGTTTCTAAATTATTTATTTTCTTCATAGATAGTAAACATACAATATTTTTTATAAGTCTAATACCTGAGTACAATAACACATCTGCTTCACCAGAAGTTACAGTTTGGACATATTGTATGTAGCAATTTACAGCACTCACTATTTTTAAAAAAAGTATAGTTTTGCTGGTAATGCAGGGACATGTATTGCTAGAGTTCTTTTAGTGAATGGTCCCACTTTCCCTGGACAGGGGTGTACACATATGTAATTTGTTTGAAAAATTGCTTGTGGCAGCAGGGGGAGGAGGTTAGGTTTTCACAGCGCTTGTGCAAGTATTAAATTGTAATTAGTGATAATGTGAAGGGTACATTGTCAGATCCTAATTTTAGAAATAAATATTAAATTTATCAGATAAGTGTAGTGTTTTAGAACAGTTTTGTTATAATTTTGTGAACAATAAAGGAGAGTTGCAAGTTGACGATATGATGATGAGTTTTGGGTTTGGAAAATAAATTTGGGGTGGGGGGATGTACAATGCAAAATATCTGTCCATTCCATGCCTTTATTGTCCCAAAATGTTCATTGTTCACTGTCAATTTCCATCTTTCTATTTATGCTGGTGGTGTCATGTCGGAAGTGAAGAGAAAATGGTTTTATGTTTCTTAGGAACATATTTTCTTAGTGTGAGAGGTTTTGGTTAGCGTGCAACATTGAGGTCTTAAGCGCTGGTGAGGGGTGACATGAGGTGGTATAGAGCTGCACCGGTATGAAAGGGCAGAGGAAACGGGAGATAACCAAGAAAACCTGCGAACCAGCGGCATTGTCCGGCATGATTCCCACATGTGAAAATCCAGGGACCGACCCCGCTGGCAGTCGAACCCGGATCGCCTTGGTGGGAGGCAAATTGTCTGACCATTCGGCCACCGCGGCCCCATATTTTCTTAGAGAATTTGTTCCAAATAGAATGCTAGTAACCAAATGCTTTCTCAAAATAAGTGCTAGAGAACAATAGGTATTTTTTACCTGCTAACAGTTGGCCTTAATTAGCACAGCAATAATGTTTGAGTAGCGATTATGTACTGTATTAAGAAACAACTTAAGGCAGAATAAACAAAAGAGTTTTCATAAAGTCTTTACTTTAAAGTTATGTCTAGTATATACGTAATGCTTTCAGTAGTTTACATGTCAAATTATTACTCTTTCTACTTCATTATTGCACTGGACTAGCTGCAATGGCCTGCAGTTTACAAGCATCTCATTCATTTAATCAGTAGATACTAGTTAAGGGTTCTGTCTGTTCTTAAACAAATAATTTTTGAAAGTTAAATGGTGCAAATGAAGTTAATAACAGTTTTGGAAACATTTTGCAAACAGAAAATTTTTTAACTAAATGTTTTGCGTATCTCATTCTGTCTCCCTCCTCCCTTCCCACATATAAATGTTTCATATGAAAACGTGAGAGGGGGCACAATGACTCTCCAAACTTCCAATGCACTCAGATGAATAGTATAGGTTTTCCGTATGTGTGTGTTGATGATTAAAAGAACTGGATATTAATAGTGCTCTTAAAATACCTATGTTATGTTGTTCTTATTATTATTACTTGTGTATAATGACTAAAATGGGCATTCCCAGGATACATTTTAACTTAAAAATCTATTAAAAATATGAATATCTGTTGTCTGTCTGTAACGTAAGCGTTCCTATACTATTCATCTGAGTGCATTGGAAGTTTGGTGAGTCATTGTGCCCCCTCTCGCGATTTCATTTGAAACATTTATATGTGGGAAGAGAGGAGGGAGGCAGAATGGGATACGCAAAACATTCAGTTTAAAAATTTTCTGTTTCCAAAATGTTTCCAAAACTGTTATTAACTTCATTTGCACCATTTAACTTTCAAAAATTATTTGTTTAAAAACAAAAAGAACCCTCAACTAGTATCTACTGATTAAATGAATGAGATGCATGTAAACTGCAGGCCATTGCAGCTAGTCCAGTGCAACAGTGATGTAGTAAGAGTAATAATTTGACATGTAAACTACTGAAAGGATTATATACTAGTCATAACCTGAAAGTAAAGACTTTATGAAAACTCTTTTGTTCATTCTGCCTTAAGTTGTTCTGTAATACAATACGTAATGGCTACTCAAACATTATTGGTGTGCTAATTAAAGTCGACCGTTAGCAGGTAAAAAATTCAACATACCGGATTGTCCTGAAATGCTGCGATGTGATTTCCTATGCAAATTAGGACATACATACTATGCAAACTGTGTCGTACAATAACTCGTCAGAGAGGTTTTCTTAAAATCAACCCTTGAAAATTGATTTTTAATTGGTTGGACAATTGACAATTATAAAATCCACATAAGATGAAAGAGAAAATTTATGTTTATTTAACCAAAACATGACATATGAAAACAATTGTGGAGTTCTATATTCCCCTACCTTTTTAGAAAATGATTGTGGTTTGTTATGTTAACTGCACTCTTATAAAAAAATGTGTTTCTCTAAAAACTCTCAAACTAAATGTAATGAGTGTTTTGAATTAACACGTGAGTACATCTATAAAAGTAATAATAATACGTAAGGGTTACACGTACATTGATAGGATAACATACCACCCCTCCTTTTGTAATGTAGGTTATGAATGCACTTTACAACAGATATCTTATGTGTTCGGGCATGGTTTAAAGGGACATGGTTAATGTATTTACTTTTTCATCTTATGTCTGTTGTATTTTTTTCAGTTTAAAAAATTTAAAATTTACATTTTCAATTTTTTAATGGTGGATACACTCCTCGTTCATAATTTTCTGTATGGCTTCGTTTGTATAGCACTGTATATCTAATTTTGCAGTGCAACAAATTACCTTTAGTTCAGGACCCTATATGTTAGCATGCTTGACTGAAGAAAAGTCATGTAGAGTGGTGGAAAGCTGTTTTTATAGTCAGCGTTTTCAGAATGTTCTACAGCTGTGTCGCTAGATTGGGAATTATAAAACTTAGGCTGCTGTGTGCCCCTGATAGATAGGCAGTAGCACTTGGTAAAGCCTTGAAATGTGTGCAAGAAGGATTTGCTGGTCTACTCATGTTCTGTCTATTCAGGCAGTTATGTGAACTCTCCTCATAGCCTTTTAAACAGGTATAGTAACCAATACCTGTATTCTAGTGTGGCCTTAGCTATTAACTCGAGAGAGCAGTGGGAAGAAGAAGACAAACTATGGCTCTTTTTTATAATACGAGTATGCTCTTTTTTTCTCTCCCCCTCCCCCTTCTCTCATTTTTTAAATTCTTTCTCCATCTCTCTCTTCCTCTCACTCCCTCCCTCTCTCTCATTCTCTCACTCCCTCTCTCTCTTATTCCCTCTCTCTCTTATTCCCTCTCTCACTTCCTCTCCCTCTCTCCCCCTTTCTCTCTCTCTCTTCCTCTC
>PNEQ01103072.1:0-25073 GCA_003012365.1 Medauroidea extradentata
CGCCATGTTGAACTGTTGTAAAATAAGACTTGACCACATGACACACACTGCGCCTATGATTGGCCAGAGAGAATTCTGGGTAATATGAACTCCCGAAAAATAGGACATGTTCTGTTACGTTTTTGGGTAACGTTTCGGGTACAAAATCTGCCATGCCCAGAACCAAACCCCTTGTGGAGGTGCTGGAACTGCACTCAGACAGAAGCAGAAATGCTACCAGAAAATGGGCATAGAAACTGCTATGAAATTGGGCATCGTGTGAGGCCGGCTTAAGAAACAGCTCGTACAGAAATCTGAGTTTTAGTCATAGTTGAGTTTTCGGAAGCCACCCGCCTAGTTCGTACCCAGGAGAGGTCAGGTCACTACTCCAGCTTACAGAGTTATGACTCCACCTCATGTAATGTTTGTCTTAATTTAGTTTCAATAGCGTAAATGATTTGTAATTTCCTGTGTTTTCACCCATATAAGAACTATTACATCAATTTGATTTATTTCACTTAATAAATCTATTGTACATACAGGAGGTTATTGATCATTTTCTTTCCTCATTTCTCTGGTAGAAAGTTCTGTAGCTTCATTTTCTCCTTTAAACCTTACTGCACAACAAGGTATCATTGTGGGAGTTGAAGAAAATAAAAATAAGAATATAATTCATATACGTAAAATAATAGATATTCAAGTAAGACAAATATCACACATCTTTGCACAAAGATATCGGACAAGTCATATTTACAATTTACAATCAAACGAATAAATGACATAAGTTATACATTTAAAATTAGACACTAAATGAGCGAAATTCAACATTTCTTGTCGGTTCGGGCTCGCATGTGGGCCCATGTCAGCATTCTTCATAGTCTCCAAATGCAAAGGCTAAACATGCATCTGTAGCAACCGCGGTAGCACTATGTTACTTTATTTTTGAAAAGTAACGCCTAATCCAAGAAATGGAATATATTATTTTGAAAAATCGGGGGGTATGTCTGGCATTAGCATGCTAGCAAGTACATCAAATAATGGGAAACAAAATTAATAACCCACTTTCAGTAATTACAAGGACACATTAAGGTGTTACGTTAGCAAAGCAAAATATTTATTTAAATTTAAGTTAAACATGGCTAGTTATTAATGCCAGCCAATTAATACCATTAAGTTTTTTTTAAAATCTTTCTTATGTAGTATGGTACCTTGTTAAAATTTTATGCAGTGGCATAATAACAATATTTGCCATCTAAGAGGTAAGGATATAAAGTGGAAGGAATAAAGAGATTTGTTTCCTGCCGGAAAATTGTAAGTATGGAGTGGGATGTATTCCCTTTGGCGTGTGGTCAACCGCCCACGCATGTATCGCAACCATTCGTCAACACCCAACAGCGACCGATTGGCAATATTCACACCAACAGCCCGCGGCACCCCGGAACGCACCTTGCAGGCTTCCGATACTGACGGGACCAATTGAGTGGCCAAGTTCATGCAGCCACGTGCTCAACAGCGCAATACAAAGGAAAGTGCCACGATTTCAAATAAACCGACCAAGTAATGTCACCGCAACACATCCCAACACCAGTTAAGCAAGGGACATTGGTCGTTTCACCAAGCACTGCGCTATCGCTGATCATGACGTGCGCAAATGCCGAAGCGTATGTCGCCTGAAGCAGACAGTGCGGGAGTTGTTAGGCCAAGATAGTAGTGGCGAGGCATATTTTTACGAAATTATTAAGCACCCACATGGGAGGTAAGCAATTTTTTATGCAAATTGCCTTGAATTTGTTCAACGATCCTGAACCGCCGAGCGGGGCCCAGGCCGGCAAACTGAGAAACACAAAGACAGCGCAACGGGAACACAACATTTTTATTCAAAGTAAGAATATTGAATTATGTATCATGTCAAAGTGCTTTATATGTTCTATTATGACTTTGAGAGACAGCTTAACAAGACAACCAGAGCAGAAGGCACATTAAAAATAATTTCCCTCAGTATGTTTATTCACGTTATTTCAGCCAATTCAATTATGTTTATCTTTTAGGGCTAACATGTCTTGTATGTAATATTTAGTGCATTTGTTTGTATCAAGTTTTAGCACAACTTTATTAAAGCGGTCGCCATTGCATCTTAGTCTTGTCTCGGGTGTGTAAGGGGTAGGCCACGTAGTGCGCGGCTCCTGGACCAACATCGTGCAATATCTGCTCATATAACTGCAATAGTTTTTTGCTTTTTTTTTCTGGAACAGTATAATGTAACTTTAATTTAGACCGTCCAGGAGTAGAGACACTCCCATCCCTGTGAGTTATTTGGTATTAATTCACCATGGCACATTGTTGAAATACTATTGTCAGGTATTCTTATTTTTATATCCCAATCTGTATTTCTAGGTTTAGTCATAGTTTAATTTATAATATATATTTTTATATGAAATGAGTAATGTATTCAAGTTATTCGGTAGTTAACAGTTCTTAACTAAAAACCCTACTTATATTTTAGAAACAGAAGTCCACTCAGTGGGCTTAATTCAGTTTTATGTTACATATTTGGCCCCAAACATTACACATTGAAATAACAAGCTCTATTTTATAGATAAAAAAGGGGTGGAAAGTGAGATAGAAATCTCAACTGGTCAATATAGTATAGAAGTTCTTGGAAAAGCTATAAAACCATTCTGTTATTTAACAAAATTATATGCGTGAAAGAAATCAATAATATATCCATAAAATCAAATAAGATGGCAAACAGAGTAAACATAAAATGTATTTTTGATCTGGTGTTCGATAAATCGGATTCAATTGGCAAATATTTAGGTTTTACTCAATAAACTCTTAGAAAAAAAGTAAAGCTTATCGAGATGATACAATTCCTAAACTTGTTCCATTTGAAACAATAAATAAGCATTGTAATTTAACAAATGGTATGATTCTGAAACATGATAAATTCAATTATGGAGAAACTAGTATTATTGCATCATTTAAACAGAAAGTGTCACTTTGTGAAACAATTTATTAAGAACCATTAACTGAATTCTGCCGAAATAACTACTGTGTTAGAAATGAAACAATAATGACACAATCGTACCCTAAGGATATTTGATTTGAAGAAGTCAAATAATCTAAAGTTATTTTTTTAAACAACGTCACTATTTTTTTAAATTGGATTAAATGGAAGAAGTGGTAGAAGTCTTAGATAATCATTACACTGTTTACAGTTTTCATTTTGTTACCTGTTTTGTCCGGGAAGAAAAGTTTATTTGGACGTCACAACTGCTGTCTCAATAAAAGTGTCATGAGATTAAAATTTTGGGAGGATGTAAAATTTGAATTATTTGGCATGGGTTTTTGTGGATTTTGTGTTTTAAATCCATACAAAAATACTCACGAATTTGAAATAGAATTTCATAATAGGTATAGTCACTGGACGTAAAAATTTGTTGAACAGTAGTCTTGGTGTTTTAAGTAATTATTAATTATCTTCTTTTTAATATAATAAATACAGTGGATGCCTCACTAAACATCTTAACGAAATTAATGAGTTTAAGGAACTTTCCGATTATACGTTACAATCCGGTCAAGTTAGCTAAAAAAAATAGGGGCAAAGTTACAATAATTCGCATAGAACTGAAAATTGGTACGAATGTTCAGAACACCATTATGAATTAAATATGAGAAGTCCCCATCGATCCCACACCTGCAAAAAATTTTATTCAAGGTCAAAATTCGCAAATTTTTTTTTCAGCCAAACGGTAAGTTTTATCATAAAAATAGGCAAGACAAAAATTTTAGAGCATTCAATTATCTATTAAAAGTGTTCTCGTACTTTTTTGCCTAAGAATTATAATTTCTGATACATAGCAATTAAAATAGTTGAAAAACTCGTGGTCTGCATAATATGCCTAAGTACGCCGACTATATACATCACTGGACCCGTAATACGAATACAAATATTGGTCTGTGTAATGCATATGTATAAATTGTGTGGTTCTGAGAATATAAACTCAAAAGAAACCCAGTCCGTCATATATTTTATATGCTTGTATGGCCTTGAACATCTGTTATTCAATTGTTCGTGTGGCAACGGTCGTATACCTGCTCCTTTTTCTAAGGTCGAAACGAAATACTATTAGTCTTGAACGTTCCTTCGTAGTGAAAACACGTGGTTATTGCTATTAGTTCGTAATAAAGTTTGTGCGGTTTTTAATTTAAAAAAAAATTGACACAATTTTGCTTTATTTGTGGTAAACCTTTGACAAGGAAGAATTGTTACCGTTGACCGTGGCATGTAGACGTTGATCGATGCAAGTGTTGAAAGAGGTGATGCGTTTTCGGAATACCTAGAAGACCAGAAATGTGTAACAATAAACGAGTACAATTAGCTTGTCTTCCTCCGACCTCTGCTTCTGCTCATCAACATCTATTTCGGGTGTATTATCAAGTTCAAGTGTGGGCTGGTAATCAACTGAACCCAGAAGACTGGGGCTGGAAGTTAATTAACAATACAGTGGAATCAATACAGACTTTACTCCCACCTGCGCCGAAAAAAACTCCATAATACAATTTTTCGCAAAAAGAGGGTGTATACGAAACGCGGCTGTAAAAATCTGTTGGATTGTTTTGTTCATAAGTGTGTACCAGTTGTCAAGGCCAGTCGTGCTCCAATGTCGTATTGCTATCAGAAGAGTATTCTTACAATATCAGCGAGAAGACATCTAATTTTCGCTATTAGAACAACTTGTTTGTATTCAGCAGGAAGAAGAAGGAAAAGAAGAAGACATTACAATTGAAGTTCCATCAGATAATTATCAATTAGACTAATAGTTTTCTCCAATTACTCAAAATTCACACCACTTTCATAATTTCCAATATTACCAATTTTTGTTTGATACAATATTATTTAATTAAACAGAATCTAAATAGATGTGGAATAGACTTACCGGGGAAACTACGACAGCATGGAAACGTATGCATACTATGGAGAAAACAAGTTTTTGAGTCGATATATCTCAAAAATGGTAATTCTTAGGGGAAAAAAGTGCAATGACACTTTTGATAGATAACAGAATGGTCTAAAATTTTTGTCTGGCATATTTTTATGATAGAACTTATCGTTTGGCTGAAAAAAATCTTTGACCTTGAATAAAATTTTCTTTGCAGAAGTTGGTTCGATGGGGACTTTTTACATGTAATTTATAACGGTGTT
Organism: Medauroidea extradentata; assembly: GCA_003012365.1. Classification (NCBI taxonomy): domain Eukaryota; kingdom Metazoa; phylum Arthropoda; class Insecta; order Phasmatodea; family Phasmatidae; genus Medauroidea; species Medauroidea extradentata. The sequence goes on from PNEQ01103072.1 coordinate 5,186, forward strand.
CTGAACATCCGTGCACATTTTCAGCTCTATGTAAATTATTGTAACCTTGAATGTCTATTTTGGCCGGATTAGTAGGTAAACCGTATCCAACAAATACTGCTGAAATTCAAGAAATGCTGTTTTGTCATAAATCAGTCGTAATTTCAGAAAATTTTAAAGTAATATCACAACACAGATATGCACCAAATTTCACTAATAAAATTTTAAAAGATGCAAATAATGGAAATATGGGCTTAGTTTATAAAGAAATGAAAGATTGTGGTAGTAAACAAATTCATTCTATTTTATTCATTAAAAACGAAATTTGTAATACTTTATAAATATTTTTCATTATTTGTTATTATATCTTTATCACATATGGTTGAATGTCAAATTTTTACTTTATTATTAATTATTTGTGTTTCAACAATATGTTTTATCCTTTTTATTATGACGATTTTATAGAAAATGCCTTGATGTGAAATTGTGGACAAATTGCCTCAATTTTTCGATAATTTTGAAGTATCAATTTTTTTTTATTTTTGAGCACGAAAATGGTCACTACGTTGAAACCGGCAAATATATTTTACTTTCGGCCATTCTTTTATTTTAAGCATGGTATGACATATCTTTAGGTAATGTTTTTTTTTTATTTTTATTTATTTATTTTTATTTTTAATAATCTTGGCACACACATGCTGCTTGGTAAGTTGACTTGGCTTTCATGTTTCTCGTTTTCAAAACGGAGGACCTATTTCGAAAGTTTGTTTAGAATATGTATACATTTAGTACCATTGAGTAAAGTAACGTCAATTTAAATTTGTATGTTTCTGCTGTGTTTAGTAATATAGCTTCTAATTTCAAAGATTCTCCGACATGAAAACATAAATTTTAATACATGTATTGTCAAGAACTGCAGGACCGATATAATGGCAAATTAATATTTACAGACATTATTGTCCACCATGTTTGAATGTAGCACGAGAATAATTTTTGTACCATTAGGAGGTTGGTGACAGTGGGTTGGAGAGCAAGTGTCAAGATGGCGCATGTCTCTTCATTGTACTCAAGGAACTCTTGTGTTTTAGTTATTCCCTACCCTGCTAATAGAACAATTTTATTAATTATTATTTAATATTTCTAGATGTATGTAAACGATTTTAACTGTAAATAACCTGGTTCGGCACCACTGGACTAGATGAAGGGAAGGGGGAAGCAGAATGCTGAGTTGCCGAATTTAAGTAGAGGCTAGTTATAGCAAGTCTGGAAAAAGACGTTCCTTTTTCTCATTACATGAGTCAAAGTATCTGTCTAGTAACAGGAATGATTCCATGCTATTCAATTATGCTTTCGCTTGTTACCGCTCTTGGTTATGACGGTGTCTACTTGACATCGGGTTGTAGTCTGCGTTTCTTTCCGAGTTGAAAAAACAAATGGACATATTTTCGCCTAGCGCATATTTATTGGATGTTAACCTGGTATTTGTGTGCGACGGCATGGATTCCCATGAAGTAAGCAGTGGATAGACGTTTCAATATTACGTGAATTGAGGACTTAACATTCAAAAGGGGCTAAGTACCATTTTCGACAAAAATGAGTTTTTTTTTATTTATTTGCCTTCCTTTGATCCCACAGTTGGTCAATGTGACCAGGGATATGGAAGTTGTCAAATTACAATACAATCGTACAGGTACTCGAAAGGTGCCAAAACATTAGGTCGAAGTTCTATCTCCTAGTGATATTCTTGCGCGCCGTACATCAGTGCAATTTGATGGTTGGAGTAACATCAACGCATCCTAGTTCATTGAAAAAATATATATTGATGTTCATAAGTGTTTTGTATTAATTCCTTTTCAATTGCTCCTATTTACTACTTTCCTATTGTAAAAAGATATGTGAACGCATTTAGACAATTCCTTGTTCATTTGTTTGTTGCAATATACTGTTTTCGTCATTATCTCAAAACTTACCTTTTGACACTTAGCTTCTTATGAATGTTAAGTCCTCAATTTTAATAACGACGTACTTTGGAGATCGCCCACGTGCTTCAGTGTTCCCAGTTCAAGGCATATAGACAGAGTGTTGTTTGACTTTCGCTGTGACGTTGGCAGAGAGGGAAAATGGCAATGCAGCACAGGAAGGGAACGTAGCAGTGTTTGCTGGATAATGTTAGAGAATATTCTGGTCGTTTAAGCTCCAATCAGCGACGCGCGACGTGGTTTTTCAACAGACTTTCCTTTAATTCTGGATCCCACCACCTTCTTGAGAAAGTAAGGGAGTGAGGGAATGACCATATATGACGGGATTTTTGCTGGGTTCGGGAGACAGACTCGGGGAATGATGCTGCTAGTTCAAGTTAAGTATTGGTAGGCCATAAATGGCTAGGATTCAGACGTTGTAGGTTGCGTAAAGATATTAATAATTTGAAATTAAGAATTGTTAAGGCTTCTGCCTACCTTGGAGCGCGGCGGGAGCAAGGATAGGGTTTTACATGTTAAACTAAATTCCGTGTAGCTCTGTCACCCTTTGAGATATCGCTTTCGGATGAAAACCATTTTCTGCGTTGATAAGAGAAGAATACTGCGACGTAAACGAAAATGTGAAAATAATTTTATGAATACAGGGTTTCGAGTGTTTAATTGGCATGAAAACACTTATTTGCTCATAGTTTTCAGGGTATTGATATAACTTGCTAAAAGATTCCGTAGCAGTGTAGGCCGTATCGTACTGAACAAAAAAGTCAGCGGTGGCTTTTATATAGGTTTGAAAGATACTGAGATATTTAAGAATATAATTTAACCTGTAACGCCCTATCCTTGCTGCCGCCGGAGCTCTGAGCTAGACAGAAGCTTTAAGTTATAGTTCCTTTCGAATGGGGAGTTGACCAGGAAAAGGAGTTTAGGATATTGAAGGATAAGTTGGTAACGCCACCAGTATTACATTTGCCAAATTTTGAAAAGAAAAAAAAACTTTTCATTTATATGTAGATGCCTCAAGTAATGCTCTGGGAGCTGTGTTACATCAAGAGGTTTCGTACCAGTAGCTTTTGTGAGTAGGTTACTTACTTTCGGGGAATGAAAATTAACTATTTTTATGAAAAGGAATGTTTGGCTTGTCTTTTTTGGGATGGAGCGACTGTCAGATTATTCAGTAGTAAATTCTTTTGAATTGTATACAGATAATCAGGCATTAAGTTGTTGTTAAATTCTAAGAAGCCTGCAGGAACTTTGTGAGGCACGCAGTCTTGCCGGTACCAGGGGGTCCAGACACATACAGCATCCCTGAGGAGCGACCCTCGTGATGGGTGAGTAGGAACTCTCGCAACTCATCCAGCTGGGACTGTCTGGCAGGAAGAGTCGTGGGTGTGCAGCCATGCAGTGCCTTGAGAGCTCGATGGAACTGAGATCCATCTGGAAACAGTTTCCTGGGCTCTGTGGTTCTCCTTTGTGCCTTTGTTTTCAGAATTTTGTGGGATTTTCAGTGATACTCTAGAAATTAGTTGCAATGGAGTCTGGTTACAACTGTTAATATCAAACTGCTTTTTTCCTTGTTTTGGAAGGCTAGGGCTGCTTTCATCTTCCGAGCCGCTGAGAAGTTTTCGAACGTGTGGCCTCTTGGATGATCCAGATGGGATAGCAGAGGCTCCTGCACAAGTAGGTATGACAACACTGCACGCTCTTACTCTTGTTTCCGAGGTGAACGGCACGTCCTGCAGTCGTCCAAGTCGCTTCAGCGGCAGTCGTCCGTGCAACACTGGCATGATATTTACAATTTGCTAATTTCTGAGTAAAGTATTAATGATAGATAGGTGCCCTCGCGGAGTTTTCTGTTCTACTCAGCATAATAAACAGTGTTGTATACGCAATAATCATGTAGTCAGCACAGCCTTTTATAAAGGATTTTCCACCTTTTCCAAGATTTTAAACCTACTAAAAAATACTTTATCAATGAGGGTTTAATTTTCTGGACGTTTAGCACAATTTATATTATTCCATACAATAAAATGCAGTTTGAATGAATGTTCTAGATTCAAAACACCCAGAGACATGCGAATCAGATTTTTAGCATTGAAAGCCCTATGACCCCCTTCGTGGAGGAGCAACCTTAAGTTACATGCTTTATTTATGGTAAATAACAATGACATACATAAACTTGCCAAAATTTGTGAATGATTTATTAATGCGAAGATGACTTGTATGATACACGATAAAACAAAGTATTATAATAGTTATAAATAGTTTTAATCATAGTAATGCATCGTGCATTGAAAAATATAAGCTGGCTATTTTCTTGAAGTCACACTTAGGATAAAACACTGAATAAACGACACTACATAATTATCACATATCGTAAAACGGGGTGATTATAAACACTTGGGTGAATAGAAACACAATTTTAAAGCTAAATTTTCGGTATTAATTCTGTTTTAAAAATTCTCTTTTTAGGTAGGCAAGTTAAAACAGTTTACAGACAGTATTTTTATAGTAATTATAATTTATTTAAGCAAAAGGTGTCAGCTAGGAATTTATTTCTAATTTTGTTTCTATTCACCCCAGTGCTAAGCATCCCATTTTACGGTACCAAATTATACAATCGCTGAAGTTCAATCACAACATTCAGTTTAAATTTTTGACGACACTGATTGTTTTATATTTCAAAATTACAGAGAGACTAACATGTTTAATCGGCACTAAACAAAATATATTTATAGCAACTGTTTGCTATTTAAATTATCTAGGAAAACTAAACTTATATTTGCAAGTAGTTCCAACTGTTTTGTGCAACAGAACTTATTCTAGATATACAAATGAACTATTAATTAAAAATTTTGTAATGTTATACCGTTTGCACCATTACTAAAATCATGTAAGTGTTACTATGGATTTCAGCTATTAAAATAAAATATTTTTAAATTAAAATAAAGGTGTTGGTAACAAAAACAAATGTTCTGATTTCAGCTTATAGGTGCGCTGATGGATTGCAAATTACGTGTAAGAAAGTAGTCACATCACACACGTGAAAAATGTTGTATTGATTGCTTAGTTAATTATTCACCATTATTACTACGGTATATGTGTGCGATAACACTTAAGGCAGTTGAGAAAAACTTTCTATAACTTATTTCTACTAGATTAACTGCAAAATTCTAAATAAAACGTGAACAAAAAATTGTTACACACTGTCATCCTTGCGAGATAATTTATTTGTGCCATAGGCTACATAAATTTTTAAAAATATAAATGAACTTAGTACATTAAATAGTATAGTGTTTTGATCTTCTCAGAACATCTATGCAAGTTCAACACCAAAGAAACCTCGAGCTTACAACAACTGCACAATTTTATTGTTCTTTTTTAGCTAGTTCTAGTTCTATGTGTTGTGTTTAATGTACAGAAAAACAAGTTTTTTTTGGTAAAATACAAATTAAGGTTTTAAATTTAAAATCCGAACCACAGCTGTACCATAAAAAACCGAGCAATTTTTCTGCTTTCATAATGAAATACAAATTCACCCAGCAAAATTTTTAAAGCAACTAAATAATGACATGTGAAAGTTTTTGCACATTTTTGCATGGTTGCATGATAATTTTTTTTTTCATGGCTGTGGACACGTTGCGAGGAATGGTCACGTAAGTCGCTCAAGCAGATGCACCTTATTTAGATAAAATAATATTTCGAATCTAGTTTCCATGGACAGCTCTTGAGATTTTTTATGATCATCGCTACCTACGATAAGTTTACAGCCTCAGACGCAGATGAGTAATGGGATGAGAAATATATAGGGCCATGAATGTAGCTATGTATCATGGTTATTGACAGCGTGGTTTTGTGACGTGATGTCTCATTTAACTGTACCAATCGCAGTAAAGTTACATCAAGACCACACGTAAGACACGTGAGAGATACAACATCCAATTACTGACTATGAAGCCTAAATACAGTTGTGAACATAAGGCACTTAAACAAAATGGGGCAAAATTATTCATAGCCCTACAATTAACTGATCCTTAGAGATGATGGTTAATCGCGAAAATGTTTTGTGTCAACATACCTTTGAAAACGTTGTAATTTCGTCAACATATATGGTTGGGTGATATACTTCTGACACAACGTAGCTGTCTGCAGATCAAAAACAGGCATCGAATATTACAATATCGGGATTCTTATTGGCTCCGTCAAATAGGGTAACAGCGCCAAGTACAAGCTAAATCCAGTAATCTTCTGGTAAGCTAAACGTGTGTTGAAATCCAACAAACAGTCGAGTTTTCCCGCGATAAACCATAATCTCTACTGATCCGTCATTTTGTTGTTTTTCAATGTATATTAATTTTAATATAGCCAGAAACACAAAGGAACTTCTACACCAACATCACTGTTTAATTCTAATGTGTTTGCACCAAATAGCAGCAAAAAGCATGACGTAATGTGAAAGAAATGTTTTTTTTGTCCATCACCCAAACTGTTCTTTTGTCTTTTCCGTGCAGGATTATTAATTAAGAATACATATTAACGAACTAATTGTAGATATGTTTAATTTCTGCACCCATGTGGCTAGCAAGTGTGACAGAAAGAGTAAAAGTCTCATAATTATGCATATTTATTGTAGGTTTGTGTATGATCACTCAATATTTTTAAATGACACTGGAAGAATCAAGAGTCTAACCATCAGAGCGAACACGTGACATTCAGTTGCATCAATCTGTCAACGTGAGGCCATCATGACAAGCTTGGAGAATACGTCTGTATCGTGCCACGCCATAGCAATCTTTACTGGAAGGATACGGCGTTCAATGTGGCAACCCTGCAAAAAAACTAGCTCTTCGCATTTAAGTTTCCTCTGATTCGTTTAAATGCTCTACGTACAGACAATTCAAAGAAAGTCACAGCCGTGGTAGGGAGCGAAGCTCCATTAATGTGACCTTGGTATGCAAGGTTGCCATATCAAAGACAGTGATCTTATGGAGACAGCCACATCACAACTTGCCACATTCGTCAATGGTTGACTTTCAAAAATACAAATTGAAAATAGCAAAGCAAAACATATTGCAAATATTAGGGCATGTCTCCTAGAGTAGTTTCAGGATGAAATTAAAGTTGCGTAATGAACAGAAACTAAAGGGTTACTCTTTAGAGAAACGTCAGAGGGCATAACATCATATCGCGCTTGCTCATATATTCTGTACAAGTTGTGCTATAAAATGTATAGTCGTCATGTAAGAAAATTGCCGACTTACGTGTGACAGTATTCACGTTAACGAAACAAATTTTAGAACGACTAATCACAATGCTTGCTAATGTGGAATATAAAAAAAAATACGCTTTACGAAATTATTTTACGTGGCTATTAGTTTAAATTATAAGTATATCTACGTAAGCTTGAGGCTTCCATTTGGTTTCAATATGTGGTCAACATTATGTCTACTTAAGAAAAAATAATAAACAATAACATTTACAGCATTTATAATATTACATTATTTACAGTCGGAATGATTAAAGTTTTCTTCGTTATTTACAATAAAAATCAACAAGTTTGTAACATTTTCTTTCTAGAGTTACCATTCTTTAGAAACCAATAATATCTATGTCCTCTCCATATAGTACAAAAGGTGGATAGAGTTAGAAGAATGATTGCATTGTCGATAGGAAATCAGACATATTTATAGGCACTACGTTGCACATCACATTGATATGGACAAGGTGGCGACATATTAAGAAAAATAAATATACAATTTCATTTGTTTCGTAATTACATATGCAATAAACTTTATAACTCTACAGAACAAATGCATGCGTGATATTGGACAGTTGGTATTAGAATACTTTATTGACTTTTGTTAATTTTGACAGTAAAGTGTCCAGAATCTGCGCAAAGTTGTGAAAGTAAAGCTTGACAGAGCAAAATTTCCAGTGCTGCTGTACCTTTTAACTTTCAGTATAATTCAATTACCACACAAGCTTAGAAAATAGACTTTTCTTTTTAAATTCATAGATCTGCGATTTCAGCAAATGCGACTTCCCAGCAAACATTTCATATTACAAACATTCAAAACCGAATACATTCTTACTTGCATTTGTGTCCAGTGTATTAGGTATTTAAATTTTCTTCACTAAATTGTTTTCTGTTTTTGTGAAGATTTTTCATGATTTGAAAAAAAGTGTGAAAATAGTGCTATTAACTAATTCCGTTTTAGAGTTTGTGCGAAGTTTTTTAAGCTTTTTGCTTTTAATCTTTATGAATATTAGTCATTATTTCAACACGAAAGTTCTTCTGACATAATTACAACTAAGAAAACACTTTTTAAGTCTTCAAATAAATTTGTAATCACGAACTAAAATTTAAGTATCAGGAAATTTTACACGAAATTTTTATGGTAGCGTCATCTCAAACTGAGGAACTTCACACAGCAGCTTACACGATATCATTCTTTGCTTGAGCACGATCACTTAGAAAATGATTTATTTTTAGGCCATAGAAGTTTAAGTTATATATTTTTTTACCAGTGCAACTTTGCTCTTTCTGTACAGTTGCTGCGAAACAGTCATATTATTAATCTTGAATCACGTTTTATAATATTCTCATCTACATGGCCGTTGAACCACATCAACGTGTCTGATGAACCTACTCACGTGGCCTATGAACATCATCTACATGGCCGATAAACAGTCTCCACGTGGCACATAAACCTCAACCACATGGCCGATGAACAAACTCTAGGTGGCCTATGAACATCATCCACATGCCCGATGAACCGTCTCTACGTTCGTGGCTTATGAATCTCACACACATGGCCAATGAACAAACTCCAGGTGGCCTATGAACATCATCCACATGTCCGATGAACCATCTCCACGTTCGTGGCCAATGAATCTCACACACATGACCGATGAACCAACACCAGATGACCTATGAACATAATCTACATGGCCAAAGAACCACCTCCACGTAGCCTTGAACCTCATACATACGGCAGTCGAACCACTTCCAGGTGGGCTGTAAACCTTATCCACAAAATCGATGAACCAACTCCACGTGGTTGATAAACCTCCTCCATGTAGTCGATGAACCGCATCCACATGACCGATGAATCTCCTTCATGTGGTCGATAAGCCACATACACGTGACCATAATTCATAACCTCATGGCCAATGATTCACATCATTTTGACCGATGATTTACATTCGGGTATACTTTATATTGTGGTGGCCGACGATTTACCTTCGGGTGGCTGATGACTGATTTCCGCATGTTAGATGATTCACATCCACTCGGCCAGTGGACGACGTTTCACGTCCACAGTGATTACAACTACGATGCCTATTATTCACATCCATGTGAATTGCAAATAATTTGTCCCAGGTTCTCTAGATACACATTGAGATGTTTATCCCCATAGGATGAACTATGTAGCACCCATTAACCAAGATATGCCCACATTAGAACGGGCATTACCTATTTCATCCAATTACAGACCAAGACACGAATACATTCAGCTTGCCCAATCTCATAATCAATTAAGAACATAATTCGTTGATTCCACCACGACGACTGCTAACAGGGTCTTCGGCGATCGAGAATGCAAAGATACGATTTTCACGCAGTGTGGAGGTCGGACCAGTGACGGTTCGTGTCCAGCAACCTGCCTGATAGTTCATGAGCGGCGAGCAAGTTACTCAGTTGTCCAGCATTTCTGTACATAATCACAGAACAAGTACAATGCAGTTCTACACCGCATGCACTGTCGCAGAACTGATGTTGGTCTTGTATGATGAATGTAATGTTTGTGCTGCAAGCCAGGGGGTGGTCGTAACCGTTGGTCGAACTGAGGATCACTCACACCTTCTTTGAGTGACAGCAGGCGGGGTTGCCACACATCGCACCAGCGTCCAAGGTAACCCACACTCCGGCCGCTCAACTCGTGTAGGGGTGCAACACGAGGGATCGGGAGGCGGGGATGGCGTCCAACAGCAGCCGCGGCCTACCCTCAACGTCGCCGGCGCTGTACCGGTGCGAGGGTGGCGGTGGTGGCAGAGGCGGGGGCGGAGGCGGCGGGGGCGGCTGGCCGTCGCGCCACAGCAAGACGACGTTGGGGTCGAGACCTAGCGCGAGGAGGACCCTCCGAGGGTCGCGCAGCACCAGTTGCTCCACCAGGTCATCCGTCTGGGTGGCGGCGTCTGTGCGTGGAGGTTGCAGAGGTTGTGGCGGTGGCCCAACGCTGCCCGAGCCATCGTCGTCCCAGCAGAACATGTCCGGCGGGTGGGACGAGCTGCGCTGCAGCACCTGCCTGAAGCCGCTGTTGTCTGGCAGGTTGGGGTTGGACTGCACCGGCAGTGGGTACGGGTACCTCGCCGACATAGCGGTGTTGCTGCTCGCCAGCTCCTGCAGAGCTTGGATCGCGTTCCTCACCTGCAACCGCCGTCCAGTACATGTCAGCACACCCGTCGTGAAAGGCTAGTCTCTATCCTAGACCTGGAGTGACTCTAGCTCAAGTCTTTAAGGGGAATTGATCATGCTCAGCTTATAGATATTGTTTTTCTTACAAATAAGGGAATACAGTGATTGTTCAGTGTTTTTTAAGTTGCCACAATATAGTTTATAGTTTCATTTACTTTTTGGAATCTTTACGATGTGGTTTATGTTACTTTTGTGAGCTTTGTATCTGCTCGCTAAGTAAAACACCATTTTCTTGTCAGCTGTTTCCCGTTACAAAATAAAGATGGCATTGAGGTTGCAACAATTTCAGGAAATCGATAAGTTTTTATCTATGCTCTGCCATGCCAAAATGTTTGGTACATTTACTGGAAACGAAGTTAACAAAAAAAATAATAAACAGATTAATCCAAGGCGGTTGGGATAAAATTTCCTTAATATGAGAGACTTAGTACATTTGGCAGTACTGATAAGTTGTTGCTACTGTGTTAATGCTTGGTTCACAAGTAGACGCTGCTTTACTTCAGCAACATGGTGTTTATCTGTTAGACGTTGTTCTTGTTCGGTAGAACGAGAAACAGTTTCTAAAATGTCGGTGTTTGTTGAAAACAAATTAAATTAAAAAAAAAAAAAAAAATGTAAACATATAATTACTGCTAAATTTCCGAAATATTTATTCTCTACTACTCTTTCTAGTCCTGAGCTGAAACGATACAGTAACTCTACTTTTGCTCTTCTAAGAACTCATCCATGTGTATGATATTTGTCGTTGAATGAAAGGCACAATATCTTAGGAGAAAGGAGTCTATGTCCTTCTACCTAGAGTCAAGCATATATGCAAGCATTTTCCAGTGAATAATAGTATGTTATAGGACTCGAAACTTCAAAACCAAGTTTCTCAAACTGAGGCATGTCACTTCCCTATTAAGAGACGTGTGAGGGTGCTGGTGACGCAATCATCACTACTACATGCCTCCAGTACTGAGATGTTCTTGAATGTCTCACCAAAACGGAAGGAATTGGGTCTGCAATGATATTACTTTTTCTTAGATTCTATATTTATTTAACAATGCGTTTAATTTAATGAATAACAGTTCCACACTTTCTCTGTTTGCGTCAGTACAACGCAAATTAAAAGAACGTTTATTTTAACTCTATAAAAGCGAGTGCCGCCATGATGATGTGCCTGTGACATAATTGGACTTGTTATTGCACGTCTGCTTATTCTAACTCTACAACAATTTAGTTCGTGAAATTGCGTTAAGGGCGCGGTTCACCTCAGCAGGAGCGTAGCCAGGAATTCAGTTTAGGGGGGTCCAACATCATCCATTCCCCCCCTTCAGAGTGGTGGGTCCGGGGGCCCTCCCCCGGAAAAAGTTTGTATTTCAAGGTGTAAAATGGGGCTATTTTAGCAGTTTTCTTGATAGAAATATTGAAATGTTCAAAAGACTAAAATTTACAAACATATTAAGTTTACAAAGATCGGCATATTTCAAGAAAAATACACTTTTGGAATTCGCAGCTAAATTCAGTCAAAAAAAAAGTGCGCGTGCAGCTTACAGGTTGGTCTCCGTTGTTTTTTTTAACTGTTTTTCCAAGAAAGTTTACAATGTTTTAGGGTTTGTTGAATAAACTGACAGTCATATTGACCTAGGTTTCTATATATTTGATGAGGTAAAACCAATATTTTTGTCATATTTTATAAACAATTATTCTCGATTTTTTTACATTTTATTTCTGTTTTGGGCAGAAGGTCAGGGGGGGGGGGTCTGGACCCCATGGACCCTCCCCTGGCAACGTCCCTGACCCCAGTTTTCAATGTCTTTTTTTTATTTTTTGAATTAAACTGACATAAACTCGAACCTACCACTAAAACGTCGCAACGTGTCAGAGCTACCTTGCTGTCTTCACTCCTCTCTACTGAGTACCAGTGAAATCTTCGTTATTAACTAAGAAAATTTTCAACTGCAACACTGCGTGCACTGGCAACGAGCAAATTTCACGAGTTAGCTTTTAAGTATCCGGGTTCAATAAATTTTCGCAGTTGTTTAAGCCAGTGTACAATTACAAAACCTACTATAATGACTTGACGAGTGGGCTGCAAACGAAAACAACTGTGTCCAATTACGTCATACGCATGTTAGCCAATAAGAATGTTTTCAATGTTGACGGCTGCGTTTTAAAAATATAGCATTTTAAAAATTAATTAATTTGAAAATTAAAACACGCACGGATTTATAACTTTACGGGGTTGCGTTTTGAGCGAAAATATTTCGGAATAATCACGTAAATATTAAATTATTTTTCTAGGTCCCATCCCCACCGGGATAGGATAACGACTGGAAGTGTATGACAAGCTAAGTGCCTCTTAATCCAGATGACCGAGAAAAGTCTTGAGAGTTGTGCAAATGAGTAGACTTTTAAATTGGTGGGGATGCACGTTTTGTATAGATAACAGACGGAGAGCCTAGCCATTGTAGTGGCGTCGTAAACGGGGGAGGAAGGGGGGACACTTCCTCCCAAAAAAAATTTTGTAGTTTTTAAGATTTTTTTAAATTAAGATTTCCTTCAGTTGTATATTAAATATTTTGATGCGGAAACTCTTTAAATAGCAGCATTTTGCACCTTAAAATATAAAATTTCCCGGTGGAGGACTCCTACACACACCTTTATTACGTAGGTTATATGTACACTTTCTCTACCAGTGATGTCCCCCCCCCCCCAAAAAAAAAATCAAATGCTTACGACGCCGATGCCCATTGGTAACAACAAAGACATTAAAACAAGGAAAGCAAGACAGAATACCAATAAAAAATTCCGAGCACTACATTAATTTTGTGAGTAATGTTGCAGCATTGGTGGACTTATAGAGTGCTGATCAGAAAACGTGCTAGTCGTCGTTTAACAAAGGCGTTCTGTGTCCATATCTTGGCGACGGCAAGCTAGGAACATTTAGCTAGGAAGACCAAATTATAATTTAGCAGAGCTTGGCGGCTAAGTTATTTGCTTATCAGTGGCGAAGCGTGAAGTGTTGTAGGGCAAGCGGTGATTAGCAGTGATTATACAGACCTCTCAGTTGCCTGTGTAACCATTTGACTGGTAGGAGCAGGTACATTCCTCAGCCAGTAGCATGTAAGAGACGAGGAACTAGTTCTCAGTAACACTTAGGTTTCAGCAACACAACTGTCACCTGCTCAAGTGTATAGTCGGATATCATACTGCTTGCCTTGGGAAACGTCCACGCTTCGCCACTGGTGCTTATACATGATGTTGCGAAATTACACGTCAATATTTTGAAGGAACACAATCCTCACGTCTAAAAGAACAATAAATATTATATGAACATAGGTTAGAATGTGCATCATTGCTGCACAGCAGTTCACATTACATGGTGTATAGTGCATAGAGTGCGGGTTGGGTCGTGTTCTGTGGAATGCCAGTGCAGCTATTACTGGCCATTACATACCAGACGAGTCGTATTTAACTGATTGGTCGGCATTGCCCGATGTAGCATTCCACGCGCGCCAGAGATCTTTAACACGGTAACGATGCGTTTTTGGGGTTGCGTTCATGTATAATTTTTTGTTCCACAGGTATGGGCAGCTCCCTCAAAATACTGACCTGCTATTTTCAACATATTGAATACTACATACTGCCTGATTGCGGCACCAGCTTAGGTCTCTTAACACTTTTACCTAACCCTGTAGGCGCTGGCGAAAGTGATTGAAGGTGAACACGAGGCAACGACGGGATGCAAGGGCTGATGAAATGGGAGAACCCGGAGATAACCCATTGTCAAACGGCAACGCCCGCCACGTGTCGGGAGTGTCTCCACCGGGATTGGAACCCAGATCATCGGGATGGAGTTGAGTGACCCTAACACCAGACCCCCTTCCACCCTAAGTGATGAGTGTATCAGATATAGGGTGTATCACCTCGAGGCTGAGAGTGGCAACGTCCTGGTGCAGCGAAGACACCTGGGTGTCGAGACGCTCGACGCTGCTCCTCGTCTGCTCCACCTCTCCACGCAGCTCAGAGTTGAGTCCTTCCAGAGAGCCAGTCCTCTGACCCACAGCTCGCACACGTTCTTTGGCCGTGCCGGACATCCTGGCACGTCCTCCCCTGCCACCCGCCTCTCCACCACCCCTCAGCTCTTCGACCCTGACACACACACAGACAGTAGGCGGTTATAATAAGTAGAGACACTAATTATTTTTGGTGAAAACTATTTTGCAGAAGTTTGTTTCAGTGCCTTAAAGTGCACTTCTGCTTCACGGCCAGTGACTGAATGTTTTCGACTGTCTGCGACTTGGGATTCTATTCACAAATTACAGACGATGTGTTTTCGCAGTAACGTAGCTCTGACTGTCAAAAGTCAAACGAGCGACGCATCTACATAAATATACTGTGCCAATAACCGTGAAGCTGAAATGTATCTGTGAACGTAAGACGTTGAAACAAATCAGTGGAAAATCATTTTACAAAAAAAAAAATCTATTACTCTAATGAAAGCCAATAGGGTATTGTGGGTAGGGCAAACATTCAGCTTGAGATGTGCAAGAAGTAACCAGAGTGAAGACTCAGAGCGTCTAGTAAGTTACGAGAGTGGCTTCTCAATCTACCCCTGGTTACCTTGCCCGCGAGCAGAGCAGGCTGCTGTTAGCAAACGAAACTGGTCAATGGACGACTTGAAAAGAGGCGGAGCTTCAGTCAGGTGTGGGATACAATTCCTATCTCCATTGATACCGCAACCGAACATAACCTTCATTTAGCTGTTTGGCTTCACATATCCCGGATGAGATGTACGTCAAGAAAATTGATTATTTGTTTGGAATTTGACGTTTTTTCAGGTAAACATTAATATTATGTATTTGTGTTTCTTAACCATGAAATTGAAACTAATATTTTTTACCCTTGCGTGCAAATCTATGAATGCGCAACATTTTTGCTTTCTGCAACTACCAACTAACAAGCTTTGTTTCCCACAGTACTTTTCCCCTGCGATGACGTCAGGGGGCGTGTACTTCAAGTCGTCCATTGGCGCGAATAATATTAAACAGTATACATAACGTAAACTGGAGCTACTTTGACCCATTTTGGGGTAACTTTGTCCCACTCAAACTGTTAGTTTTGGAGTAATTTGGTTAATATACAGATTATCAAAGTCTGGTGCTTAAAAAATACATTTAATCCAGTCAGATAAAATTTCAAACATTCTTCACTCAATGACATAACAACTGAAATTTTGAGTGGACAAAGTTACCCCAGTTTACGGTATTCAAATCCCACAGCGAAGTGAAACTGAATGCACAGTATTTAAAATATCGATGAAAGAAGCATAAAACGAATATTATAAGTAATATAAATAACACAACGTCTAAAAATTATGCTTCGGTTGCCGCAATTAGTAAAATATATATAACAAATATATAAAATCTACAGTATTTATTTAGATAACCGACATACTAATTGCTTCTAGGCAATTATATGTAGCCAGATGATCGCCAAAATCCGGTCACGTAGCTCTGAGCAAATCCTACTCACTCAAGTTCTTGGCGTATTATAATAGCTTATTATCCGGTTTTTAGCATAACTTTTGTTTCCGATATATTGATACACGGTTGGCCACGATCGAGAGGAGAATATGACTAACCGGAAAGGTTAAATTTAACATTAACGAAAATCTTCAATTTTTCTAAACTTGTGGATCTGAAGGAACGGTTTTTTTTAAATTAACTACATCTGTTCTATAAGCCAAATAATGAAACCATTTTATTAGCTTTGTACTCAAAATGTCCACTGTATCATATAATACGCCCCGTCATGGACAAACGTAGAAAAAGAAAGTGGGTGTAAAATTTATTACAAATTTTATATTAATTCAAGATGGCTGCTGATGTCGAACCTAAATGCTGCTTAAGCGGCTTTCCATCCTCTATTTTGAATATATCATGCAATATGTTTACACGTAAACGTACTAAAACTATGAAATGTAACCTCAAACTCTGTTTATAAGGCTTAGAAAATTAAATTTTATTTATTTTTAGTTAAAAAATTACCACTATACATACGTTTGTCGAAGATAAAAGAACATAATACGTAAATACTACATTGAATTGTGGCTTATGCTTTGCCTGCATTAGAGGTCCAAATTTTGGATAATACTAGTTGGAGAATTGCCATTAATGAAAGTTATGGTCGATGCAAGTTTTATTTATTGGAGTATTCAAGTTCTATCAAACATATTCATGGCCTTGATAGAGGGGTACACGGAGGTAGGGAGAAGGGAATCGGCCAGAGTCTTGTTAAGGAACAATCCCAGCATTCCTCTAAAGAGATTTAGGGGAAACCAAGGAAAACCGAAATCAGGATTGTGGGACTGGGAATCGAACTTTGATCACCCCCCTCCCTCCTTTTCTGAATGCGAGGCGAGTGTTTTACAACTGCTTTACCTCTCTCGCAACTAAGCGGCAGTTTATTATTGCCAATTATTTATATGGAAAATTTGCTTGAATTACTGCCGGGTAAATATACGTCAGTATGTATAGGCGGTGTACGGTAAGTTCAACCTTTTAGAAAAACAAGGGTTGTAAAAATGACATTGGAAATATTACATTTAGCACTGAAAAATTATCTAAAATAAAACAACATAAGGTAATCAATTTATTGTAAATACATTCGAGGTACTAAGTTTACAATTTTCTGTTGGCCTACCATTTGTCAAAATGTGCATTTATAAATGTCGAACTTACCGTGCGACACGTATAGTTTGTAGAGTATGTGCTGTAGTACAAGAAACAAAGAATGTTAATATCCATAATAAAATAATTCCCCATTTATTTATATTATGAATTAAACAAAATGGAGCTAAAACCAATGAAACAGATGAAGCCCAGTGTTAAGTATGTTCAAGTGAAATACATTTACGGCAACATTTTTTGCGTATTACGTAAAATTTATTGCTAGGACGCCAAACCAATAGTCTGATAAAGCAAAACGACATTGGGAAATTGCCGTTATGTAGTATCTGTAGTCTCGTTTACAAACATCAGAAAAGCTGCCTTTGACAGAGATCCCTTCCGCGCAACGTTATTGACAACAAGCTATACCAAAATGATGAATGAAAAAAAAAGAAGAAAAACAGCAACAACCCCGACTCTAAACTGACGAGGAGTTGGAAATCCTGCAAATTACGGTTTAAATATGTACGATTTTGAAAGTCAGTATGAAAAAAAAAACAGCATTCATACTTAATTATATTTGCTAGCTTTATGAACAAACATTTACTTAGAGAGATGCATTTGTTAAGTGAGATCTATTGCACCACAGTCAAATGTTAAAATAATTTGGCGTAAGATATTGTTCTTCAGAAATACATTACTCCAGAAATATTTTTTGTTCAGAAAGCTAGTAAAAATTACCTATGACTGCTGTTTTTTTGTTTTTTTTTACAAATTGAGTTTTAGAAACCTACAATTTAAAAGAGATGCTTATAGCGCAGAATTTTGTACCATAGCCTCTTAAGGCGGATAGCTTACGTGATAAACTTTATTTATAGATTTTCTGCAATAACTTATTTTTAAAAACTTTTGTGGTAAATGTGGCAATGTTGAGGCATAGAAGATGTTTGTGATGAATTTTGAAGATCATACTAGGGTTACATGTTAATCTTGTACTGGACTTTCAATAACTATTGAAAGTAGACTTATAATTCCCTTGCAATAATTCTGCATGATAAATTAATGAAAGATTCCATATTATTTGTGTCAGGTAGCCTAGTTTATCAAGAATATATCCTATGTCTTGTCAAAGAGAAAATCTTGATAAGACTGCAGCTACAATCATTCGTCTCGCCGTCAGTCCCGTCAATCATATGACCCCCAGTCATCAGAAGTTTCCAATATTTCCATCCGTCTGGCCGTCGAAAGCTTGGCAAGCTTTAACTTTTGACGGACGACGGATGAAAGCACAGCCTTCTAAAGATGGCGACAATCGTTTCAACGGTTTCATAATATTAAGAAGGCTGTGAGGTTTGCTCAATTTAATTTTTTTCTTGCGTAGTACAGCAAATTCATTATTTTTACTACGACAGAGATAATTTTGGCATATGAAAACACAATAATAATAATAATAATAATAATAATAATAAAATGACTCTATACGTAATGATTATTGAAATTATATCGTAAATAATTTTATTAGTAAATATTATGCCCGCAAAAATTCTCTTTGGTGAAAAACAGCGGTTGTACTTACCATCACGGTCGTAGAAGAACAGGCCTGGACACTCGCCTAGAAACTTGACCCCCTTGTTGTTTGACTGCAGTTCGCCAAGTTCACGATAATGCTGTACTTCTTTGGCGCTGAAATCAGGACTGTCGGGCTCATACTCCGCCCACTTCTCTCCCAAAATTTTCCAGTGATTACATTAAAGATAAACAATTTATCAAAACGCATTTTTTTATCAATTTATGAACTACTACCTTCGCTCACAATCCTAAAGCATGACTCCAGCAATCTTTATTTACTTTAAAATGTAAACAATGGGAAAGCGTGGGCGGAGTTTGAGCCCGACCGCCCTGATTGCAGCGCCAAAGACGCAAAACACTCTCGGTAACTTGATGAACTGCAGCCAAATAACAAGGGGGTCAAGCAAAATACATTGGTAGATAGCCGAGTGTCCAGACCTGTACTTCTACGACCGTGCTTATTAGCAGCCATAGAATAACAAATAAATCTGTAAAAAATAAGTAAACTATTGAGGGAATATTTATGTCTCACAGAAGTTTTATGTTTGTACATTGGTGGCATTGCATACTAAAGGAACAACAACGGGTGGATGACGGATTATTTTAAATCGCTAGCTTTCGCAGATGGACCGTCGCCGTGCGGACGGGCGGACGACTGACGGATGCGACAGATGATTGTAACTCCACCTTAATACAACGTGAATAAATGTCATGGCGTGAAAACAAAAATACAAGAACGTGGTCTAACACTCCCTCTTAAGGAACTCACCTCGGGTTGAACTTGGCGTGCCGAGGACTTGTGGAAGCGTGTAGAGGCGACCTATTGGGCGGGGACAAGGGCGAAGTCTCGCCTTCATCTGGAATGTTCTCGTCGTCTTCGCTGATCGATGGTAGAGTCAGGGATGGCACACCGTTCATGTCCGACTCTTGCTGCAACACCACGTCTCCGTCAACTCACAATAAAAATGTTTTTGGTAGAAAAAATGTATAAGAAGGGTACCCGATGATCCCGACAAGCAAACTTACAACTAGGCGCCCGTAAGCATCTGCTTGCCCTCGGAGGATAACATGAAGCGAGGTCCTACAACGCGGAGAGGCACCGGAATGAGAAAGGAGGGGGAAACCGGATATCCCCGAGAAAATCTGTCGACCAGCAGCATCGTCTGGGCGTGACCCTGCCGGGAAGCGAACCCGGATAGTATAGAGGGAGGCGAGCGCTTTAGCCACTGTTC